>BQNB010144137.1:0-16897 GCA_026074375.1 Tanacetum coccineum
TTCAAGAATGGAAACTAACTTGAAAACTATCACATATACTCGAAGTATATAAAACCTATACGTAAACATTTCACTAAAAATGTGACGACACAACTTGGGAAGGAGTATACGAACTTATTAGATGGTTGCATGTGATAAACGCGACCACCTTGTGTGCTAAACGAGCTTATCTTAGTTGCTAGAAATATTAACAAACCCTAGAAAGCACTAGTGAGCTTAATGGGCCACTAAAGGGCTTGTTTAATCCGAACAGTCCACTAATAGGCTGGACAGGCCCAACAGGCCAAAGTTGTGGGTCCACAGCTTATTAATAAGCACCCTTAAGCTTATTGAGAGGTCTAGTATGCTTATTGAACTTATATGGACCCTAACATAAAATGTAAACAGAACCGGGCCCTTAATGGGCTTGGCAGCCCATTACCGTAACCAAATGAGAGCCTATAAGCCACAAATAAGCTTAGATAGCTTATTTGTGAGCTTATGCAGTTTATCAAGCTTATTATAAACCTATAAAAGCTAACGGACCTAAATTGAACTAGTTTGAATATGTATAACCCTTATCGAGCTCTTAATGGGCCCAAAAGCTTATTAACGAGGCTTATTGGCTTATTGGATAAGCCGAACAGTAAACAGACCCATAAGTGCTTATTAAGACTAGAAAATATAAGTTGAGCATGTTATAAAACATTAATGGGCCTTTGAAACTTTTTGGGTTGAAGTTATTGGGCTAACGAGCCCAATAAGCTCAAATAAGCTCACCCGAGCTTATTTTTTTTAGCCAAACAAATTCATTAAGCTTAAATGGGCTTAATAAGGGCTTATGTACTTTTAGAATCTTAATTGGACCTTTTATTTGCTTGATGGGCTTTAACGAGCCCTATAAGCCCAATAAGCCAAAATAAGCTCATCCGAGCTTATTTATAAGCTGACCCGGCTTATATGGCTTATTGGAGTCTATTAAAACCTATTTTCACTTGTTAGATCTTAATTGGGCTTAAAATGGGATTTTTACAAGTTAAAGGACTAAAAGTGTCAAATTATAAACTTGAGAGTTAAAACTGCCAAAACTGATTTTAAAACTCTAAGGACTGTTTTTAACATTTCTAAAACTTAAGGGGCTGTTTGGAACATGTAAGGACCTAAAGTGTAATTTATGTAAAGTTGAAGGACTAAAGGTGTAAATATGGAAACCTAAGGGTTTAAAATGTAAATATTATATTTTTATAAACATAAGGACTGTTTTTGTAAATATAGAAAACCTAAGGGTGTTTTACAAACAAAAGTGATTTATATAAACACTTAACGTATCGTACAAGTTAAAATATTTATCAGATATTATACAAATTAAAACACGACTTAATAAATATGTATATTTATTAACAAACGTTTATACATATACTTGAACGTGTGTAATCGTATACTTTCCCAAGAGCCATCAAGTAAAGACAAATGCAATAAACATGTGCACCACTACACAAGTGATAACAATATATATAAACTAGAAATTTATTGTAGTTATGCATTAAGTCTTTAGCCTAAACTTGTAGACTAAGACTGGCCGTATTTACTTAGGTATTTGACGGTGTGATTCATTTGCCATACTTGGATATATTTATCATTCACAGGGGACTACTTACTAAAGTGAGTTCATAGCCCCATGCTTTACAACTATTTAAATGTTTTACATCTTTGGGGTGAGAACATGTTTTGTTTTATAAATTGGACGCAAGGGTACATTTTATACGATGGTTACGTGTTTTGCCTAAGTAGCGATAACCCATTGAGCCCTTTATCATGAACTATCAATTACTAGATTGTAAGCGCGGGTGTTATAAATAGATCTATTTGGGATTGACGTCCCCGTTTGGGTGAGTAGCGCTCACTGTGTCGGTTTGCTGAACAACAAACGTATACCACGTCGGACTTGGGATGTTGCGGGTTAGAACATCATTCACGGGCATTGTTGGCAATTTATTGCATTCATACATGTCGAGCTTCAGTGTCATGAGCTTAGGAAAACGTAATTACTTTTTATGATGTTTGCATATGTTGCTTAATCATACACTTGGAAATCTTGCGGTCCTACTATTAATTTACCTAAACCTTTGAATTCACCAACTTTATGTTGACGTTTTAAGCATGTTTTTCTCAGGTCAATAAGGCACGAGGTTCCCAGATATATTGAGGGTCACTCTTTGGAGAGAGTCAATACTAAAGATTTAGGTCGTATTACATTTTGGGAACATTTGTTATAAACCGAAATCTTTACTTATTTTGTCAAACAATTTGAAGCCATGAGCTTATGTAATGAACAAGTATTTTGTTAAATCCAATGTATCTTTTTAAAACAACACGTTTAGTGTTCGTTCTCATATCTTGTGCTATTGATCTATGAAGTAACGCCCTCGGATATTCAATATTCCGCTGCAACTCAAATTTGGGGGTGTTACATTATGTGTGTATTATAAATAGGAATCGACCACAACTAGTGATATCAGGCCTACTAAAGCTGAGTACAAGTCATCATGGTGGATACGTAGCCAGTTGTTTTTCCGACAACATGTTCCAAAGGCTCCGGTTGTACAACATCATAGCCTGTATGAAACATATCTTGCAAAGTTGGAAAGTCACGCAAACGTGGTCATTCAAGTTTCAGAACATCGTTGGGTGTTTTGACGACCATTATTAGTAGGCCCAAAAAATGGATTAAGGATGAAGTTATTAGTCAGCTAAATCTCTGTGTTTTCAAACTTGAGACTATTATTCAGGTTAAGGATCAAGTTTTGTATTTCAATTTATACCAACTACAATATTCAATTTTGATGTTTTTAAATAGTATTTGGTAATATTTGTTCACCACTTTGTAGGTTCTTACACGAGAAAGAAAGAACGAATATGGGGTATAGTTTCTGAATTAGTTGTTTTCATATTTGACATGCATTTTTAGGTTGTTCTTATATATACTTTTTTTCTAGCAGTTGTTGCAGTTTAAAGATGAATTTTCCATATTGGGTCGTGAGTTTATGAATTCATTGAATATCTTATTTTAGGAATTGAGTCAACCACTTTATACAGATGAAAATCTTTCAAATGTAATAAACATGAAGTTTGATAATTTTACAGCTAATGATTTGGCAATATCTAATACTGATTTACTTATTAATTACAAGATTATCTTGTTGAAAAGGAATTAAGATTGTGTTTGGAAGCTAAAGAACGTATGCGTTTGGAACACAAAAAGAACATTATAGAAGAACAGAGGTTTAGGGTCGAAGAGGCTAAGAGGATGAAGTTGGAAGAAGAAAAACTATTGAAGATATCGGAGTTGAAAAAAAAGATGGCAAGAGTTTATGAATTCAACGCATGTGAAAAGTATATTGGGAAAGTTAACACATACAAAGGGGAATCACGTTGATAGTATTCCTGGGAAAACAAAAGCCACTGTAAGTTGGGTTAAGATAAACAAACACCGACTAAACGTAAATGATCCATCTTTGGCGGAGTTGCTTAAAAAAGTGAAAACATGGGTTGAGGTATAATAGTCATCATTATAACGCGCACCATAACGATGTTCCCTTCCATCATTATTTGTAGCCGCTTATATATACTTATAATCTTTGTGTAGGATCTTTCACGCTTGTTTCATTCATTAGACATAGTTTGGTTGACTCCAGATATCCAACGATTTATTAGTCGAGAAGGAAAGATTAAGTGTAAGTTTCTATGGAGCGATGATTACACTGTAGGTCGGAATTTTTGGCTAACATTAGTGTGCTTAGACCCTACTCGAAAAGGATGGCTAAGTGAAGAGGTTAGTATGATTACAAAAAACTAATTAAACTTAATTTGAAATATAAACTTAAAGCCTATGGTATTTATAACGCTAATTTTATTCTGTCATTAATAGCACATTGACTTATGGGTCAATTATATGTAGCATGGGAGACATGATAATGCTAACTGGGCCATGGTAAGCTGTTACTTTGTTTAGATACTTCTGCAAAACAGCACCCCCTTGTTTTATGCCAACGGTGATAAGTATGCCACTCCATAGAGCGATGTTGATCAGGTAATAGTTGACGCTTAATTGCGTTACAGTGTTTATTTATGTACTTAATCCAATTGTGCAATCCTAAGAACCTATAATATCTGCAATCCTAAGAAACATTGTAAACGTTGTAGGCATTTTTTCCTATTAACGAAACGGCTCAGCATTGGTGACTTGCCCACTTTGATATACTTTCCAGATTAGTCACTTTCTATGATAGTAGAGACACTTATGACTATGAGTCTCGTGATTTGTATGTCCGTGTTCGGGAATGTTTACATGTACATTTTTTATTATAATTTTATTATATTGTTTAGTCTTGTGTGTTTAGTTTTACTTCCTAGGTTTTGGTTAATCTTTAAAGAATCATATTTGAACTAAGGCAAACTAAAGTATCCACAAACTTGGAATTGATCTCTAGTGCATCATAGGGAAAGGGGAAAGTATCCACAAACTTGTAATTGAACTAAGTTCAGTTCTATTCTATTTGTTTCTAACTAATTTTGGTTCAAGTAAGTACACTAAACACATCATCATTGGTTATTGAATTAATATTAAAATAGTATTAGTGTCCAGGAAAGGTTTGTCTTGTTTAACATGTCTGCCAACCTCATTTCATACCTTCTAATCACAATTAATGATGTTTGCCATTTTCCTACTAGTCATACTTACCACTATTGACCATTTACCTATAAATTAATTAATTTTATTTCTCTATATAAGCCTTTGCTCTACCAATCCTTTTCCATACACAACTTATTCTTAAACTATCTTTTTACATTTACTTAAAACACACTAAAATGTATCACCTTACTCGCCTAGCTACTTATGCAAACTCTGTAGATGACAAAGACATGATGATTAAGTTGTTTGAGATTAATAATGAAAGGGATTTTAGGGTTGTTAGGGGCACTTATGCAAGTTTTTAAGTGTTGAATGTGCGTTGTCAAGAGAGGCGAGAACAAATGATTGAGATGCAACCCTTTTTGCATTTGTCAACTGTTCTTGCTGAGTCGTACAATTTGCTAAAAGAGCTTCAGGATTATGAGTTGGAGAAATGTAAGGATTTGATGAAATCAATAAATGAAACTCAACTAAAGGTCTTGAAGAAAATCTCTTTCATGGCTAAGCTGCGCCGCCAGTAATGGTCCTGTCATGTTATGTTTTGTGCTCACTATCGTCATCTGTCAAACTCTTTTATGTTCTACTTGTTAAGGTTGCAGTACTATGTTTGCAACCTATTTTATGGGTTTATCTAGTTAATGTTGTCATGGTGTCCTTTATGTTGAACTTGGAATACCTTATGTTATTATCAATGAAATAAATTGCAGTTTTCAATGTATTTTATTGTCTTCCTTTATGTTGAACTAGTGTTAACTATAACTATAATATACCAAATATTAGTGATGAATAACTTACTATTAGTGATGAATAACTTACAGGAACGCCTTCCAGGTATTCTAGGAGCAACGAAAGTATTTGAAAAGAAAGGAATAGATCCTACTGATTATTCTATAAGATTTAAGCTTGCGGACCATGTTCCTAAACAGGGTGGTATATTTGGTGATTGTGGTGTTTGGGTTTGTATTTTTTTATATCGGTTGGCGCACGGCATATCTTTGGATGTTGAAGATCCTATTGACCTTGCCCTTGCATATCGTGAGAAGATAGTTCGTTTCTATTTTACTCATAAAATTGATACATTTTAATTAAATTGTAATTCAAATATTCTTACAAATCTGTATGTTTAACTGTTGATTTGAATTCTTTCATCCATCACTTTCATATCATGGGCTTGTTGCTCCCTGAAGAAGGCATACTTTTCCAAAAGGGTAGTGGTTAAACGATTATTTAACATGTTTGTGATTTTAAAGGATCTTTTATGTAAATAATAACAATTACACAGGGATAAATTGTTAGATTTTGATTTATCCCCCCATTTAATTGATGGGATTGTCCAGTCAAACTAGTCAAAACAAAGTTCTAACTAAACTAGTGAAAACATAATCCTCTTATATGCAAACCAAGTTCTAACTACACTAGTCACAACATACTCCTCTTTTATGAAAACCAAGTTATAACTACACTAGTCAAAACAAAATACTCTTTTTGTACTTAAGAAACATTAGTGGCAATGGCATATTCGGCATCTTCTGGATCATCTAAGAAAGTTGTCCCAAAGTATGTCAAATTTATGGTGTTGGAAAAAATATCAGAATGCAAGCGTACTATTAACTTTATTGTTGGTGAAGTTCAGAATGCAACTAGTCATTTAGAGCATCTCAATGGTATGATTGAGATGTTGGAAGGTATGCATTTTACCTTGGAAATTTATGACAGTGTTTGGTGTTTGAGGGAGATGGTTAAGTCTGAGAACAAAAAGCTCAATGATTTGAACAAACAGCTTCTTGATGCCGAGGAAGATATCAGGGTCAAGGAAAAGTGTTTGGAGATATTGGAGGAAGCGATCTACTCTAATTAAGGAAGGGGATTTGGGTGTCTTTTTGGGTTGGTCACTATGTATTTAGTATGTTATGAAGCTTGTGGTTTTAGTATCTTTTGGGGTTTTTCAATATGTATTTAGTATGTTATGAATGATGTGTATTTTTGTACTAGTATGGATAATCAGTTTTATCCCTTCCTTAATATGAATGTTAACATCATTTTATGATATCTGTTTTCTTTTAAACCTTGAATGTATAGTAGTTTTACTATGATTTGCATGTTCATAGCCAAGAAATATATTGTAGTAGCAGATTTGCAAATCTGTGTTTTCATTATGCAAAGTCTGTTTTAGAACTACTGGGCAACCTATAATCATTTGTAACCTAAGGGACCAAATTTGTAAGTTGGAAAAATAAAGTGTGTGGACCACAAACAAAATCACACATAGTTAACTTCAGAACCCCACCACACGACCCATTTCTTTCTGTTAAACCATCAGTTTTGGATCTACACAAAGACATTCCTTGTGTTTTAACTGGAAATGGAAGCTAATCAAAAAGGTATGTTAGATCTTGCCCCCTCTTTTTGTAACATTCCAATTAGGGTTTTGTACTTTTATTTTTTTTATTCATTTATTAAATATTAAACTTAGGGTTTTCTATATATTAAATTGACGGTATCTTTATTTAATATTCAATCATAATTAGGGTTTTTTTGTTATTCTATTATTGAATTGTAATTAGGATTTTGTTGATGAAAATATGACAGATGATATGCCTGTCCTTGATGAAGTTGTCTTTAAAATACACAAAAACGGGTATTTTGAGCTTGATCCTCTAAGATATGTTAATGGTTCATTTTCTAGTGTTTCTGCATTCACCTGTGATAGGGATATATTCCCGTCATGCCTAAATTGGATTTTGTCTAGTATACCTGAAAACATATGGGCTTTGTTTTACTGTTTACCAAACACACCACTAGAAAAAGGTTTGAAGTTGATCCACACTGATAATGATGTCCTATCATTCTTTGCTGAGGCTGAACGTAGAGGTAAAATACACTTGTATGTTACTCATAAGCAACAGGCTTTAGGGAAGTTTTATTTAAAAAACATGGTTTGGTTAGAAGAGGATGCTTCCCTGCGTTGCTCTAGTTCAAGTCCATTTAGCACTAGGATTAAAAGGAAAAGTCATAAGACAACTAAGGATTGTGGAAGAAAAAACTCAAGGGGGAAGGAAAAAATGGTGGATGATGAGCCTTTAGGTAGAAAGTTGTTAAAGACTAGTCGCACGGGAAAGGAAAAAATGGATGAGTTGGATGAATTCCCTGATTTGACACCTACTAAGGAAAGAGAGGTTGATGATGATGTGGTAGGTAGAAACTCAATACGGACAAGGCGCAAGGGGAAGGAAATAATGGCTGAATTCTCTTGTACACCCGCTAATGAAAAAAAGGTGGTGGTAAACAATTACAGAAGAGCCCTTATTAATGGTAAATATAGAATGGTTGAGGTTGCGGATGTTGGTCTTGTTGAAGATGAATTAAACCTGCTAAACAAAAAGGATCTTGGAAAAAAAACCTGTTGGATCAGCAACAGATGTTCAGGAATTCTCTGTCAAGGTGTGTAAATTAACTTGCCTTTACTAACTTTAAATTTTTTATAAATTTCAAATGCAGGCTGAGTATTTTTTCTGATGACACATCCATGTTGCTAAAGTCCTCCTTCAACTTCATCAGTTCAAGATTTTGACTATCTTGATATTTTATAATTTCAATAGAACCAAACCTAGTTGTTACATTCTGTTTCTGTATTTGATGTTAAAAGATTGTATGATGTTGCAAGAAAATTTATTTAGTATTGTAATATTTTTGTTGTCCTTAGTTATTACACTTGTTGTTTTTTAAAAAGATTGTTACACTTGTTGTTTATGATTACGAAAGACCCTACTTATTATATACATTAATCTGCATTCCAAAATCTCACATCATACATAATATACTTTGATTTATAAACGTTTTTAAACCATTAAGGTTAGTGTTATGTCTTTTGAAAATTACAACTTGTACAAAATTAGCCTACATTATAGCGTATGTGTAGCCCAATGTACTTAAATGTAAACAATTCACTAAATACCAGTATATCAAGCACACAGCTTGGTTTTACCACTAAAGAAAACAAGTACAAATTAGATAATTACAGCTTGGTTTGACCACATTAGCCCAAACAAGTACACATTAGCTAATTACAGCTTGGTTTTACAACTAAAGCAAATAAGTACAAAGTTATTTTTTGTTCAAGACTTCACAAGTACAGAAACAAGTATGGTTGTTTCTATGGATGATTGGCCAGCAACAACAGCAAAGTCTTTTTCTAACCCTATTTATGCTTTTCTCCAGGTATTGAATTATGTTATTGATTTTGTGTTAATTATGTTGTTCAAATTGTTTGATATTTATAACTTTTTAACTTACAGGACAAATGAACTACCTGAAAATTATTTTTTGTTTGAAGTTAACTATGATGGTGTTTTCAATTAATACCCTTTAAGGTATGAACATGGGAAGACCTTAAATCTAAAGTTAAGCAAGTCAAATAAGATGCTTTTTTCTAAGATGCTAGATATGTTGTCCTACAAACTAGAATGTCAGATTTGGGTCATCTTTGTCTGTTCTCCTAGATGCAGCCTAGGTGAAGGTTTAACAATTATTAAAGATGATAGTGATATGGAAAAACTTTATGCTATAGCTGAAAAGTATGGCTTAGTTAACTTTTATATTGCCCATATCCCTGAGAACTTAGCAGAATATTATTTTAAAAATTTGACTTTAGATGCGTCTGATGAAGAAGCGAAGTCTAAAATTAAAAGTCATGAAAAAAGAAAGCTAGATGCTTCTGCTATGTCTCCTCATGAACTTTTTGAATGGGCAGAACAAGAAGCTGGTTCACCTTACCTAAGAACCCCCCCTATTAAACCAAGAAGAAAAGGTATTGAATTCCCATGTAAGAATCTGTTTGCGGATTTTTTGCATTGTGACAGTGTAGCTGATGAGATTGTCTTGCATGATAATTGGAAATATGAAGGCTTGTCTCTAGATGGTCACATAGATGTTGAAGGTCCTACTACATGGTGTGATTTGGTACATGAATGTGTTGTTGAGAATGGTCATTCACTTCCAATTATGGATAAGGAATGTTTTACAAACAATGTTGTGTTGGATGATGTAGTCCATGCTAATAGAAAATCAATGCCTTTATTGCTGATGAAGAAGGGTAGAAATAATGTTAGTTTTACTAGAAAGTCAAGATGTGTAAAAAATTCAAAGACTTTTAGTTTAAGGAAAGGTTGTGGGGAAAGAGTTGCATCTGGAGCCAATACTCGAAGGTTGGGTGGTTTGATGGGTTTGAATGTGTAGAATTTTAGGTTAAGGAGAGGTTGTGGGAAAAGAGTTGCATGTGGAGCCAATACTCGAAGGTTGGGTGGTTTAATGGGTTTGAATGTGCATGTGGTTGATGAAGTTTCACAAGTCACGAAACAAGGACCACTATCAGCTGGATCCTCCAACACAGATGATAAAGATTTAGGATCACTGTCAGCTGGATCCTCCAACACAGCCGATAAAGATTTGGAAAAAAGTTACTAGGTAACTTTTAATGTTTCATCGCATCTTCCCTTAAAAGTATTGGTATGTTTCAAACAATATTAACTTATTATCTATGTAATCTTTTGTAAGAAGATGGTAGTTGTGTACAAAATATATATTTAGTACACTCTGTTGTCATTATATGTATATTGTGCACAACAATTACCATCAACTTAGTGTTATATGTAATTCTGCTTATTTTGTAATCTGAATTAAGAAGCACATATTATGTAATCATATCTACTAGTCTGTTCATTGTTAAATTAGTTTAGTTATATAACCAAACAAATTAGCGTTAAATACGTATTCAAAGTTTAACAGACAGTACGAACTGAGTACAATAACACAAAGTAATGGCCCACCTAGTTTAAGAAGTTGTTTGGAGTTAGCCACTGCGACAAATCGTTGATGTGCATGTTTGCTGATTCAGTATTATGCTGATACATAAAGTACTGATGTGTGTATTCCTGGTGTGGGTGATACATATCTTCCGTAGAATTTGTAACGTGTTGTGGCTCATACATCTGGGACTGTTCATAGAAATTTTGATTTACATCCTGGTGTGTCTCACTCTGGTAGTTGTTTCCTTGACTAGATTATGCCTGCTGTGTAGACTTCTGTTTCTTTTTAACCATGTTCTGTACATTACAACGTAAGTATACATTACTTGTAATTAATAACGATATAAATTATCTTTTATAGTTGAATACTTACTTGTAACTTAGGTAAAGGTACAGTACAAGCAGTTCGGCAGTTCGGTTGTGTCCCTTGACACCACATCGTCCTTCACTTTTATTAATATTCGGTTCCCTCCCACTTGTGATACGAATGCTCGGATCTCTGTTCTTGGTCTACAGAATTGTTTCACTTACCATATCCAACGTTGGTCTACTTGTTGGTTTCATTAGGAATTTCTAAGTAGAAAACATTTCTGTCACTGGAAAAAAAAAACAAATCCCTGCGTATGTTGCCTTAATGGTTTTATTCTAAAAACAAGGTTTTGGCTAAGTGTTGACAGAAGTAAAACCTAAAACTCTAGCCACTGCACATATACAGTGACCACATGTAATACCCGATATTCTGCCATCTGAGACTGTACATCTCTACTTTCTGAATAATAAATAATTTTTTGTTAATAAAAACTCAATAAACTGTATGTATTACGTTGGTTGTCACGAACCTGATTCAACTCGTTCTTTTGGATGCTTTACTCTCTCAATTGTGCCCGCTGGTTTTGGTCATTTGGACTGGTATAACTTGCACTCTTGCCCATGGTGTAAGGGTAGTCCTTGCCTGGGTGTATGCGTGTAATTGAGAATGTCTAGTACATGTGTCCGAGCACAAGAGGATAACTCATAATATGTCTATGTCGTCTTCTACTGTATTTATTATTACATTCGTTATATATTTACTGAACATAAATATAAATAAATATAAAAATAAAAAACGTAAACTAATCTCATAACCAACCCAACCTATAAACCAAAGACACACTACTAGCAAATACATCACCTCGTAGGTGAGTATGCAAGCATGACGGGCTTGTGATGGCCTTGCTGAAAACAAAGGGAAGGGGTCTCCATCCCCTCGTCTTTCCCACTCCGACTGTTCAGAGGAGCGAAACAATACTCCCACCTCCTTTCCCCCCAATCCCCTATGTATATAAAGCCATCTGTTAGGATGGGACTCCGCAGTGGTGTGGACTATCAAAGTAGACTCATCTAAATAAATAGAGTCGACTCCAAGGGGGTCCTGAGGGGGTCCAGACTACTAATGTCCTCAAACTCCTCATCAAAAAGGGGATTATCATAACATAAGGTATAATCATCATTAAAGTCGAAGAGAGAGTTTGAGAAAGTCACACAAATGATCTAGATATCGAATCAGAATGACCTAAGGGTTCATCAAACACCCTTGGGACTGGAACTGGGTCATCGGCTAATAAACGTTCTAGTTCTTCTATGTCCCTACTAGGATTGAAGTCAACTTCCCTATCCCTCGTTGATAGGGTGTCTAAATGCTCACCTAAAGGTAAGTTGATATCTACTATAGCATCTCCCAAAACATCAGTACGAGGTAAAGGTGGATCAATAGGCATGCTACACTCTAAATTAGTACTATCCAATGTCAACTCAGACTCCCTTGGGATTGGGACAAGATCATCAACACTAGACTTTATGAATTCGTCATTTTCCCTTTCGGGAATAGTGCTAATAACCTTATTCCCCATTAAGAAGGTGTCTAAAGGCTTCATGGTAGCTAAAACAGGTGGGGGTGGTGTGTATGCAAGTGCCGGAGGTGTGACAGGAGCGGTATTATGATGTCTTAGAATTTGCTCATCGTCAAAAGGTACCTCCTTGTAATCATCACTCCCCTCAGGTTCTCTTATGCCAACAAGTGGAATGGGCTTTAAAGGTCTTCCTCAAATCGACGGTAAATTTTTAGACTGTTAGCAATAACTTGAAGAATTAAAAACTTATTAATAATCAATTACAAACAAGGTTTATTAAGTTTCACGATAATATCATACATGTATAATGATAAATTACACTATAAAGAAGTTAAATCTTAAAAATATGATATTAAACAAGTTTCTATAATAACAATTTTGCAATATTACAAAGATAAAAATATTAACAATATTAGAGAAGTACTTATTTATTACGTAAATAGTAACAAAATATTATATAAATATACATATATTTTTATATGTGTATATATTAATCGGGTGGGGCGGGGCGGGGATGTTATTCCCCACTTTCGCCCCAAACCCGATTAAAAATCCCCGTTTAAGCCCCAAACCCGCCCCGTAACCCGATAAGCATGCCCCGCCCCGCCCCAATTATTTCGGGTTTCGGGTTACCCCGTCGGGTTCGGGTTTTTTTGCCATCCCTAATTAGAGCTATAATGGGGACCTCCACAGACCTCACAACAGTCAAACTGTTGTGGCTAACTCGGTGAATAATATGGAGGTTGGTTATAATAAAAATCTTGATTGTAACAGGGACCCTGATCATAGTTGGGTGTGTTCCAATAAAGAATTAAACGGCAGAAGAAGATGAGAGAAAAAGAATTAAACAATTAGAAGATAAAGACGAATATTTTTTTATTTTTTTATAAAGATAATAAAAGAAAAATATTTAATATATATATATATATATATATATATATATATCATTGTAGAAATAAGGGTTTTGGTCATAGACAAACCCGTTTCTCATCCCTACAACTCTACACCTGGGACAATTTCCACCATTTTAGGGACCCCCACAACATGAGCAATTATATTGGCCAGATAATATTTGTCTTTCCAATTGTGTCAAAGCGCGAGAAAGTTTTGCCAGTTGCTCATTTAAAGCTTCCGAGTCAGACACATCAGATAAAGAATTAAACGGATAAGAGGGTAAAGAAGATAAAAATCAAATGAAATAAGAGGATAAAAGAGAATATTTTTGAAACTTTTTATATGTATATATAATAAAAATAAAAAGAAAAAGAAAGTAGAAATGTAAAATATTTTTGGATTTTAATAAAGATAGAAAAATAGAAAATATTTTTGTATTTGTTATTGTTATTATTATTATTATTATTTATTTTTTTATTAAGAAAATAATATGAAAATATTTTTTTTGGTATTTTAAAATATTTATATAAAAGAAAAATAAAAATAAAAAAGAAAATATTTTTGGATTTTTATATTTTTAATAAGTACGAAAATAAACTTTCTGAAGAAAGGATCTTCAAGGCACTAACTCGAAACACCACGTAAAAATCGTACATCTCTCCCCGGCAACGGCGCCAAAAACTGATTCGTCGTAAACGACTAGTCGAATAATATAATATAAGTAATCACGTCGGATAAAAATTACTTGAGGACAAGTAATGATTGATCCTCCGGATGTCGTGTCCCAACGAGAGATGAATTTGAAATTCACGAAAGCGTTTCCAATTTAATGCTTGAATATCTTTTAATTTTTGGTTTTGGATTAAAACTAAAGATAGCGATAAACTAGATTATTCTAGTTAACAAGCAAGCTAATAAGATGAAAAATATATAAAGAAAAATATGCTTGTTAAGTAAAAGTGAATAGATTTTTAAGTGTGAAGTTTTAGATCTTAATGACGAATTAATATCCGTCTAAATAATCGTTTCCTCAAAACGTTGGCTTAATATTGAAAACAACTTTTTATCGAGATATTAATTACTAGTTTAATGCCTACTTAATCTTACGGCTTTTGCCCGTTCGACTAAATAAAACACTAAACTAAATAACTTTTGCAAATTATTAATCACTAGTCACTTATTAAATTTCACATTTAATTCACTATTCACCAACTTACTCAACAAGCATATAATAAAATCTACTCACTAAGCATTTTAATCAACAAATAAGCAAGCATAAACATTTTAAGAAAGATTAAACTACACTAATAATATGAAAAAAATAAAGAAGTTGAAACCGATTGAAGAACCGAAATGATATAAAACCACCCGATCTTACAAACTTAAAAAACAAATAAGCTTATTACTTTTAAGCTTCTACTTCACTAATTAGCAAGTAAATGTGTCAACTTTATTTACTAATTACTTCCATAAAAACTAAAAAGATCAAAACTTTATCTATTTATCAACCATATAAGACCCTTAAGCTCCGGGCTCAGATGATGGAAGGATGAAATAAGAGATAAGACAAGAAAACAAGAGATTAGAATAAATAAGCTATAAGCTAAAAGCTTAAACTCCAAAATATCAAGTATTTTGAAATAGAAAAGCTAAAAGCTAGAAGATCTAAATGATTAAGCTATTTCAATAAGACTAAAAAACTAAATTAAAATGTTTTGGAAAAATAAGATAAAAACATTAAGCTAGAAAAATAAGCAATCGAAAATAAGCTAGAATAAGCTAACTCGAAAAGCTTTAAATCGAAAACACTATAAAATAAGCTAGTCTAAATAAGCTATGGAAGTACCCCACAAAACGCTGCGATCATTTGTTCGTCAAGATAAAAACCCACACCACACAACCCCGCAACAAATCATGGCGAAATAGAGGAGTATGAAAAAGGGAAAGATGCAATTTTTTCCACCACATCATGTGAAAAAAGAGACGAAGCCTGCTAACCCTTAAAAAAACAAATACTAAATCATTGGTTAATTATGTGTATGAATTAGATCAATTTATTTCGAAATGTTGAATTCAGAATTATATGGAAAAATATTTAATTTGTATTATTTCAATTGGGGTTTTTTCGATACAGAAAATGTGTTTGGGACTGCATAAGATGATAAGAATTAGTTGTAATTATTTCATTGACAATTAACATCAGCACTTTAGGTTCAGTTGATTTAGGCGTTTTAGGAAAGAAGGACAAAAAATGATTTCATATTGCTATATTAATGAAACGTTCCTGAACAGACTATAAAAGTGGGGTAGTGGAGTAGTAGTTCAGATACAATGGGTATGTCTAGAGATGGGTTTGTATAGACATAGTTAAATTAAGTAGTACACTTGTTAGTCACTTGACACGCCTAAGTACTCACTACACCACACAGGAACGATAGAATTGAAGTTGTGATATAGCTTAACTGTGCAATGTACTACAAGCTGATATGAACCATCTTCTAGATAATGTCTTTAAGGGTACACTAATGCCACCCGATATGTCTATAGACTTGCATAATAATATCACATTGTAAGTCGTTAACCTCATTGTCTGAACTCCAATGTCTCTTGGTAGCTGCCAAAATGAAATCGGTCATTACGAAATCTATAACAACTCCTTTAGAAAAGCTAGAAAATTAAATAATAAGTAATAAACGAGGTTAATAGATTTTGATGGAATATTATACCCAACGTCACCAAAATATGTATATTGGAACACATTGTAAAAGTTGATGAAAAAATATTTCACATATATAGTCAGTACATCATAACGAAAACACTTGTCTTAGTTATGTCATACTATTATGCATACAAACAGGAAATGTGGACCAAGTAACATATGCAGACTCCTAACTTTTCACATGTAACACGCTAACAAAATCTGTTACTCCCTATTTGTCTGTGTCATTTTAGTATGCTCTTTGTTCTTGCATAATGTTCAACAAATTTAGGTGAAACAACATTTAGAATGATAACCCCAACCCATTATCTGTGTTTGAAAATGGCAGAATTATAATGGCTTAGGTGCACACTCATTTCAAAATATTTATGTGCAACAGTAAGTTAGGAACCAAACACCCATTAGGTGGACGCTTGTATAATAACATGTTAAAGGCACTTGTTGGTGCAACATTAAGTTAGGAACCAAACACCCGTTATCTGCATTTTAGTTTTGGACCTTTATATTTTTACCTTGGTTCGTGAATGAACAAACACCAAGAGTTGATGCCCTTGTTTTATTGAAACAACAACCTGTGCATACAAAGTTTTCATAAGCAAACAAAAATGAATACAGATATACTACAAATTAATACTCAGGGGAAAGAAAAGAAAACCTTTTTGTAGCAAATTTCATTCCTTGGTTCATTTCGTGCTTGAAAGTTTGGTTCTGCAATTCCAATATATTGTTGTGCAAGAGGCACAGGGCGGTAGCTAGAAACAAAGAAGAAGAGACATGCATCTGGGTTAACCCTCAAGATGGCTTTGTAGAGATGAGGAGATATCTCTTCTCCTTTTGGCAGTTCGTTGTCATCTCTAACTTGCCTGTCTAACCCTTAAGCATTCAAACAGCTAACTAAAGGGGTGTTTGGATAATTTGA
>BQNB010144138.1:0-13551 GCA_026074375.1 Tanacetum coccineum
CACTGTTAGGTTTGGTGTCAATGTATCTCTTGATTCTGGATTTCCACTG
Organism: Tanacetum coccineum; assembly: GCA_026074375.1. Classification (NCBI taxonomy): domain Eukaryota; kingdom Viridiplantae; phylum Streptophyta; class Magnoliopsida; order Asterales; family Asteraceae; genus Tanacetum; species Tanacetum coccineum. The sequence goes on from BQNB010144138.1 coordinate 50, forward strand.
AACGTAATTACTCGGTGCCAACATTGGTGGACAATCTTTGCTACCCGCTTCCATGATAGCATTATGAAGAGCATTTGATGATTGAGTTTGCAAATTTGTATTTGAATATGACATTCTGATGAAGTTGTGAATGAATATCGGATCTTAAGTGTTATGAAGTGTTTGATTGTGGTTTTAAATGAATTAACGTTCACGGGATTTTACAACTCTTTGATTAAAACCGAGAAAAGAATTGTATCTTTCACGGGATTTTACAAACTCAAGAAGAAACCGTGAATGAATAATTAATTGACATTTCAAGTATGATTAAGTTGATTGTTGGTTTGATTGGTTGTGTTGAGTAATTATCCTTTTAGTCCGAATTAAAGTCAAAAGTCCTCGTAATTAGTCCATGAAGTTTGTTTTGTCTTGATGTGATGTTTTGATTAAACGATGATTAATATATTCCCAAATTCGGTCAAATACCACCTGATGTGATGTGCGGATCGACCTTACCGCGGAAATTAGGGTATCAAAACATAGGATTTCAATGGACAAAACGCAATGACTTTCGTTAAAATGCAACTATCTTTAATCAAAATGCAGTCACTTTTCTTAATCAAAACGCAGTCACTATTCTTGATCAAAACGCAATGTATTTTATCAAAACGCAATGTTCTTTGATCAAAACGCAGTCTATCTTGATCAAAACGCAATGTATAAAAAATTTGGGCAGAGCAAAACGCAATAAAGAAATTAATTGGGCAGAGTAACGTTTAGTCAAAACGCAATGATGGTCTTCAAAACGCAACCTGTGGAGACAAAACGCAACATACAAAACGCAACGACTTGAGAGTCAAAACGCAATGACTTTAGTCAAAACGCAATGAATCTAATCAAAACGCAACGACGAACACTTCTTCAGATAGTCAAAACGCAACCAATAAAAAAATCTTCAACCTTTCTTGTAAGCTACAAAATGATGTTTCAAATCCCTTAGTAAATGCCAAGGAAGTGATCTAAGCCCAAAAGTACAAGTCTTTAACAATTTTAACCATGAAACAAAGATCAAACTTTGATTTTTTTTTCTTGCTTTTTTCGAACCAAAGAAAAACAAACCAATAAAACACCAAGCGAAAATTCAATCACTAAACACCCCTTGGCGAGGGATACCACATGTTATCCCACTAGTTTAATCCATTACACAACTATAATCTATACCAAGATGCTAGAAAATAAGAAGAAATCTTAGAGAGAGAAAGTAGAGAGAGAAACAAAGAAAGAAGATTAGATTAGAGAAAAATGGGAAGTTACAATGTGGGAAAATGCAACCACACCCTTCAACCCAAGTGTGGATTGATGTGATATTTAACCCATGCCATGCTAGAGGTGCCTTATGGGCTTGTAAACTTGCCGGGCTTGGCATAACTTTGGCTTTAGCCCGAAACAAAACGACAATATTAATTTACAATCCAAGCCCGTTGAACCGACTAGCCAATACATTACAAGACCGAGTTTGACTTTCTTAGACCGGATAACATTCATGTTTGACTTAATATCAAAAAAGGCTAACAATTATTTATTGTATCAACTTATACGCTATTTTTGTAACAATATATTTTGCTCAGCCACATTAAGGAGGTAAAAATATGTTAAAAAGTTCAAATCAGGACAAATATATTTTTGTGGGTCCACCAAAGCAGATCTTTTAGAGACCTATCACTCTAACCCGCACCCCGGACGCGTCCTCTTTTTTGGAACCCGACCCTGCGTTATTCAGATACAACAAAAGTGTCCAATATCCTTTGGAGTCAAACTGTATCTTATATTTCGCCTCTCTTACATGTTGAATAGAGATAAATTACCATTTTAAATACATATAAATAAATTAAAATACTTTAAAATATATAATAAGGATAATTATCAAAATACAAAATCAATTGTAGTAAACCGGGAAGCTGAATTCCCGGGTCGTTTCCCCAACGAGTGGTGAATGGAAAGTCAGGTTCTGGTTTGATAACAATTATGCTTGAATGGAAAAGATTTTGATTGGTTTACTAAATCTTTGAGAAAATTAAGGCAATCTATACTAAAAACAATTAAGGCAAACTAATTTAAACTAAAAATGTAAAACGGGAGTCCTAAATACGCGTCTAATTATCAAATAAATCAAATTTTAACCCTACACTAGAAATTTTTGCATGTAAACCACAAAAATTACAAAATAAAATTTTCTAAAAAAAGATTTATATTTTTTTGGCTTTTTAATAATTTTCTATGAACTAAAAACTAATTTAATATAATTAAAATCCTAAAAAATGACAATTTAATCCCTAAAAATTCTAAAAAATGATTTTCTTCCTTAGAAAAGTCTAAAGATATATTAAAAGTTAAGAAAAAGTATTTTGAACTAAGCTTTGATAATTAAAAAACTTAATTTCTAAATTAAAATTAAAAAGCAAAATTTAAATTATAAATCTAAAAATGTATGAAAAAGATTTTAAACTTTGTAAACCTAAAAATATTTATTCTAAAACTAAAAACTATTTTTTTGTAATTTTCTGAAAATTTTTCTATTTTTTTAGACATTTTAAAAATTTAAATCTACAAAATGTAAAAGAAAAATAGTAAATAGAAAGTGAAAATCTGAAAAAAGTTTTGCTAAAAATCTAACTGAATGTTAAGAATGTACAAGAAAAATAAGCTGGCTATGCAGCTTATCAAATGAAAAGCCTCAAGAAAGCCAAAGTAAGCCACAACTTTTAAATAAGAAAAAAGTTCAAAATTGTATAAGTGAATTGATGGTGAAAAAAAAAAATAAAAAAAAAAAAAAAAAAAAAAAAAAAAAAAAAAAAACAAAAAAAATATAGTTAAACAGAAAAGTCCCAAGGGCGTGTGTGGTAGCGGGTGATGGTGTTAAATATATTAGGTTGAGAGTGTTGAGGTCTCGAGTTCGAGCCTTGGCTCACTTAAGACTTCCACCTTCCCTAATATATTTTTTAAAATGCTATTTTTTTACAACTTTTTAGAATACTTAAAAATAAGCACTTAATATAAAGACACATTTGTTATAAACCACGAATAAGCACACAAATAAGCATAATAATCAGACAGAAATGCTTGAAAGGAACTAAAGGCTACTAGGCTTAAACTACTTGGGAATTTAAAGAGTAATAAGCATTACTTAAAGGAAAATAAGCATAAGCATATAATTAACTAAGCCTAATAAGCAATGGGAGCTAAAATAAGCAGAAAAGATAAGCTAGGAAGCCCTAAAAGGCAAATAAGCTAAAAGGGTAAACTGCATATGAAAACAGCCTAATGAGGCCCTTTTGAGCTTATTTTTAAGCAATCAATTGGATCCTTATGGCTTAAAGACCAAAGGACAGATTGAGCTTATCCAATAAGCTACAAAAGTAAGCCAAGAAAAAGGGGTTTGAAAAACATTTAAACTATTAAAAATACAATTAAAAAGGGCTTCTCACACAGACTTAACTCTTTTTGGTTTTCTATCTAAAAGACAAGGGACTTATTTAAAGCCTCAAAATAAGCAAGTAAAACAAGTTAAAATTATAAAAGAAGCCTTAACAGATTGAGATTAACAACTGGTGAGCTTATGCTCTTAAGTTCAAAAGCTAAAAACGATTTTAACTAGCTTAAATTTAGATTTGAAAAGACTTTTTGAACTAAAAAATGACTTGACAAATTGGACAGTTTTAGATGACAGCAAAAGTAAACTAAATGACACTATAACTACTGCATTTGACACTCTTAAAAGGACACATAAGCACACTCTAGAACTAGTTTTAACAGCTTAATCAAATAAGCTAGGTGAAACTGTTTTTAATCCAACAGTTTCAAACACCAATTAGGAAAACCCTTAAAAACAACTTTGAGACCTTAAAATTTTTGAAAACAGCTTATATACATCTTAAAAAGGCTTGTGCAATTTGCCCAAATGACCCAAAGGAATTTTAACAAGATTTGACCCACTTTTAACCACTATCCCAAACACCCCTTTAGTTTGCTAAAATCAAATTTTAAGCTATTTTTCAAAGAATTAAGCTTAGAAATTTAAAGACAGATAATAAGCAGCTAGTATAAAGCAAAAATAAGCACAAATAACACAAAGATAAGCACTAACAATAAGCAAATTATAATAAGCAGATTAAGCACATATGAGACAGATTCAAATAAAAACATAAACAAAGGACTTCAAAGCAACAAATAAGCATATATAAGAATAAAACAAAGTAATAAGCAAGAAAAAGCAGAAATAAGCACAACATAAGCAAATGAACAGTAAAATAAGCAAAAATTTAAAAAGTGAACTTACAAGTGCCCTTGCTTAAACAGGGCTTTAATCAAGTGATCTACAAGCTCTAGCTTGTCAAAGACAAGCTAGTAGTGGTCTATAAGCTCTTCCAAGTCTAGCTTATCATCCAAAAATAGCTGTGGTAATTTAGGGGTGGAATTTTTGGTGAATTTTCTTAAGTGTTTAATAATTTTTAATGAAGACATGTTACTTAATATGCTTAATTAAGAGCTTATAAGGGCTTTTAAAACATAAAAGAGCTTAAAGACTTGAAAACAAAATTTTAACAACAACCTTTAAATTTCATTAACTTAAAAAAACATTACAAGAAACAAAAGTACATTAAACTAAATTAAGACTAAAAGAAGCTGAAAGTAAAAGCTAGATGCCTTTTTGGCTTACATTGATCCCTATTTATACAAAACGACTAAGTCTTGATCTTCTTTGGTCTTTTGTCCTCTTGCCATTGTGTTTTCTCTCTGAGACAGAAAGCCATGTGTGTTTGTTGTGTGAGGTGAATCTCAAATTCAATCCAAGCCATTGATTACCCTTGGTACCCAATCCAAACGATCTAAACCATTAAACCTTTGTCTTCTTTTGGCTGTCCAATGATGTTGAGGGGGATTGCCAAGGAGGCAAGAGCCCATGTGAAGTGTGGGGTGAGGGGGTGTGACTGAAAGTGATGTTCTTGGCTTGTGGGAACAGTATACGAGGTATATTGACAGGGACAATGAATAGTAATTTTTTTGGGGGAAAATTGGGTTTATACCTGTTTTGGTTGAGACCGAGGGTAAAGTTTGGGGTTTTGGCACAAAAGGCCCCTCATCGTGTATATAAGTTTTGCATGTATGGTCCTTAGTGTATTGTGAAGGTATTTAGGATTTGGCATAAAAGGTCCCTTATGTTATATATACTTTTTGCAAAGGAGGTCCTTGTGACATTAACAAAACTTAACAGTGTTGGCTTTTGGGCTATTTCATGGATTTGGGCCGAGTAGTATTATAAAAGGGAAATGGGCCTTGTAATTTGAATTTGGCCCATTTGGTCTTCATAATAAACTTTAATGGGCTGCCCCGGCCCATTAGATGGGTAAGGGTAGCCCATTAAGAGGTTCTTCGGTTACGGCTTTGACTTTTTTGATGTATTACTTGTCGGGGTCGACTTTGTTGACTTATTTGACTTTGACTTGGCTTTATTTGACTTTTGCTTCATGCTCGTTCCGTTCTCGTACTTGTTTTTGTCGTTTTGGCTTTATTTAGAGTCCTTTTATCTTTCGATATCTGTTTCCCCCTGCACAATAAAAATGCAAAACAATACAAAACAATGTATTTTTGATACGTTTTAGGTCATTTAAGTCCGATTTTAATGGAAAATGGTATGTTAATTAAGGCACATACCAAAATCCTCCCCATCTAAGATATTGTTCGTATCCTCACAGCAATGATATACTAAACACTTACGAAACTAAGAATCTCAATCCCCCTCGACTAATAACCTCGAAAAGTAGCTAAGTATTCGTTAAGGGAAATAAAGAATCAATAGCTTTGAAAAGCCTCATTTTTACCATTTTTAAATATATACACTTATTCCCACACATATTTTTGTATTTTTTCTTTTTTTTTCCTATTTTAGAGCAACTAACTTATTTGACTTTTGTTATTTTCATAACCGTTATCATAGAACAAGATGCAGTTGCGATCCGAAAAAGCCCCAAAAGGATAAATTCATCGTTTCCTTCCCCGACTTTTTCACAACACAGCCAACCTCGTCCCAAAACCAAATCTTAAAATCGAAATCACACCGTTAAATATCAGTTAAGATGCTATCACTACTCATATTTGCAACTTGTGAACTTTTCACTCCCGACAATTATTATATATTAGGTGAATGTGCCATTTTGAATTTCAACAATGGCTCAACGTTTTGCAAAATTTCAATGCTTCACGTTCCACACCCGAGAATAATGAGTTTGAAGGCGAGAATCATCCTATTAGCGGACTTTCCGTCTCGAAACTTCCCAAACCATCCCCAACCTCGCGGCTAAGTGACCAGGCTTTTGACACCCCACAAAGACTAGTATCGAGACTCACGGACCTTCGGTTTAAAAAACTCTTAGGTTTCCCGTATATACATAGCTTATTAGAAAAACTTAAAATAAAATAGTCTTAGTTACTCAAAGCATATTTAAATTTAAGAAAAAAATATTTTCCCTATATTTATTAACTCACATTTAATACACTTCATATAATTAATCATTCTTAAGGAAATCCTCGACCTTTTAGAAGGCTGCAACATCGGTTGTGAGCCAGCAAGATGCCAAACTTTTTATCAACTCCGGATTATTATATCTTAACTATGGGCTTTTCTTTTAGAAGGCAGCAACATCGGTAGTGAGCCTTGCAAGATGCCGCCAAACTTTTATCACCCACAGTTTATAACTATTTACTCATTTTTTTATTTTTTTTTTTTTCCTTTTTTTCACTATTATATTACCCACGATATAGAGAAAATTTCGTTTATTAGAAAATTTAAGTATAATTTGAACTAAAATTATTGATATAAACTATACTTCAAAAATTGTTGATTTTAATTTAATTTTCAAAAATAGCACGTATTATTAGTCCGGTTAGAAGCTTATGGGAGAAAAAGCCACGAATTACATACATGAGCTCTTAAGATTTTCAAATAATCCTTGTTTAGCATCTAACTCACACTTAACTCTATCATTTTTTGTTCTTCGCGAAGATTCGCGAACGCTTAGTCTAAATGTTAAGGAACAAGCTAGAGCTCAACACAGCTCGCGTTCGGTCAAACATTTATTCTTATTCTACCCAGCAGGAAAGTCAAAATTGTGACAAAACACTTATTTTATTTTTAAAAAATTTTTAAAATTTTTTTCATTTTTTTTTTGAAATTTTGGTGGTAAAAACGGGATTACGTGAAAACAACGGCTGCAGGCACAATCAAATCGAAGATCCCCCCATACTAGAATTAAACATTGTCCTCAATGTTTTAAAGACGGATTCTCTACGTAAAGCCTACGGCCATGTAATTAAGTATGCTAAAGATAAACGTTAGTCGATAAGATTAGGATATTGGATTTCCCAAATGAAGCTGAGGATTTAAAGCTCTTGTGATCGAAGGACAAAACCGCGAGCACGAGAGGCTTCAAAAATCCGAGACAATCCTGGACAATCATAAAAACACAAGCAAACAAGAAAGGAAAGAGGCAAGCCTCTCATAACAAAAACACTTATTCATTACTACATAATATAACTACGGATAAGCATGGGGTTTCCCTACCCACGAAGCGCTGTTAGTCCTAACTTGACCCAATCCCCAAATATCAATTGTCCTTGGGGAAGTGTTTAGAGATCCTGGACAACCGTTTTTGTATGTCCCCTTCCAAATAAGTGTGGCTTAAGGCGATAGACCTATTCACCTTGAAGTTGGTCTGGGAGTTTGGGATAACTTAATGGTGCCATATGAAAAGACATAGGAAATGGTGAACGGTCCGGACCAACGGGATTTCAACTTGCCCGAGAACATTTTCAATCGAGAGTTAAAGAGGAGGACTCGGTCACCGACGTTGAAAACGCGGTTTTTGATCTTCGAGTCATGGATCCTCTTTGTCTTCTCTTTATAGATCAAAGAATTCTCATAGGCTTGATCACGAAGCTCATTTAATTCATTGAGTTGAGCTTTACGGTAATCACCCACGGTCGAAAGGTTAAAGTTTGCATGTTTCAAGGCCCAGAAGGCTTTGTGCTCGAGCTCGATCGGTAGATGACATGCCTTTTCGAACACGAGCTTATATGGGGTACACCCGATGGGTGTTTTATAAGCGGTACGAAAGGCCCAAAGTGTGCATCTAATTTATCCGACCAAGAGGCACAGTTCTCGCCCACGGTCCTTTCAAGAATTCGTTTCAAGCCACGATTGGATACCTCAACTTGCCTACTTGTTTGTGGGTGATACGCGGTGGAGAGACGATGAGTGACCTTTGCAAACTAGTCATTGCAAAAATAGGTTCCGCGATCACTTATGATAGCACGAGGGGCACCGAATCGGGCGAAGATAGATTTAAGAAATTTGAAACACTCGGGCATCCCGTTGGGGGGGAACGCTTTCCGCTTCAACCCATTTTCGTGACAAGTAGTCGATCGGCCGCGAGTATATACGTGTTCCCCACTGAAGACTTGGAAGGGCCCCATGAAATCGATGCCCCACACGTCAAAGATTTCACAAACTTGGATGGAATTTTAAGGCATTTCATCACGTTGCGAAAATTTTCCTTGACGTTGGCACAAGTCGCAATTTTTAACCAACTCGTGTGCATCTTTGTAAATAGTGGGCCAAAAGAAACCGGCATCAAAGACCTTTTTGGCGATGAGATTTGCACCATGATGTCCCCCGGTGGGTCCATTGTGGTAAGCTTCAAGGATGTTGAGAGATTCTTTGCCATGCACACACCACCGGATCACTTGATCCGCACACATTTAAATAGGAAGGGGTCGTCCCAAAAGTAGTGTTTATAACAATCCTGTGACACAACTTGTTTTTTCTGATGGGAAACACACTCCTCGAACACTGATAATTCCCCACGTGGTAAGTTGCATATCGATCAACCACGGGGTTACGTGATCACCACGAAAAGTCACCATATTGAAGTGTCTCGAGAGGAAACTTTTCATTTTCTCCTTAGTGGGGGGTCGAGCACGATTTTCATAAGGATTTTCTAATCGGGAAAGATGATCTGCCGCGAGGTTCTCGGCTCCTTTTGTGTCAATTACGTTGAAATCGAACTCTTGAAGGAGGAGAACCCACCGGAGCAATCTCGCCTTGGAATCTTTTTTAGCAAAGAGATATTTTAGGGCGGAGTGGTCCGTATACACAATGCTTTTGTTCAAGATGAGGTAAGACCATAATTTTTCAAAGGCATACACCCGGCTAACATTTCTTTCTTTCCGTCGTGGTGGTAATGCGATATCCGCCTCGTCATTGTTTTTACGACATAGTGTAATAGGCCTAACGTGTTTTTTGCAGACGTAGCCCCAGAGACTGCACCTATGTGCAATGTCCGCTTGCATCGCACATAAGCTCAAAAGGTAAGTCCCAGTCATGGGCAATCAAGATTGGAGCTTCAGTAAGTTTTTTCTTTAATCGATTGAAAAGCTTGAATACAACATCGAGAAGATGAACCGATTATTTTCTCAAGAAAAGATGAGTCAACGGTCAGGAAATTTGGAAAAATCCTTAATGAACCTCGGTAAGAAACTGGCAGATCTGGAGAAAACTCCGAACACCCTTGACGGTGGTGGGATGAGGTAACTTAGCAATCACATCGACTTTTGCCTTATCAACCTCAATCCCGTTCTTTGAAATCTTGTGGCCGAGGACGATGCCCTCCTTGACCATAAAATGAATTTTTCCTCAATTTAGACAAAGATTTGTGTCTTCACACCTCTTAAGCATCTTGTCCAAACGAGAGAGGTAATTTTCGAATGAATTCCCAAAGACCGAAAAGTCAATCCTTAAAGACTTCCATCATTTTTTTTCCCGACCAATGTCATGAAAATTAGCCAACATAACCCCTTTGGACCTTGCACACGTGCATTACATAACCCAAAGGCATGCGACATAGGCACGTTCAATAAGGACACGAGAATGTGGTCTTTTCTTGGATCTTTGGGATCGATGTGAATTTGAAAATAACCCGAGAAACCATCGAGGAAACAATTGTACTCGTTTCCCGCTAATCTCTCGAGCATTTGATCCATAAAGGGAAGTGGAAAATGGTCTTTGTGGGTGGCTTCATTTAACTTACGGTAGTTAATGCACACACGCCACCCCGTAACCAATCGAGTCGGGATCAATTCATTTTCATCATTTTCAACAACGGTAAAGCCAAAGACCCTTTTCGTATGCAATGTACGACGGGCTCACCCAAGACTATCCGAGATCGGGTAATTATTCCGGCTCAAGAAGGTTGCTCAACCACCTTTTTGATGACAATCGTGGATCATTGGATTCACCCGTCTTTGGTGTTGACCCGCTGGTTTGTAGCGCCTCGTTATAAGAATCTTGTGAGATACAAAATTCCGGTGTAATACCCTGGATGTCGAATAATATTCTAAGCGATGGCTACGCTTGTGTGACTTCAAAACCTTTAAGAGACGGCTTTGTTTCCTCGATACCGAGTCTTTATCAATTAATACAGGGCCACTGTTGTCGCCTTCCAAGAAATGCATATTCGAGAATGAGAGGTAAAGTCCTGAGTTCGACCAAGCATCTAGGGGTTAACAATTATAGATTTATCTAGTTTAGCTTCACAAACTTTAAGTTCTTTTCGAATTTCTGGCAAATAATTTCCTTGAGTGGGAGGGGGTAATGATGGATCATCATTGCGAAATGCTTTAAGAAGAAGAATATCCCCCTCCGGGTCATAGTAAGAGTCATCAACCTTCTGGTAAGTTGAGATCATCTTACAAGAGCGAGAAAAGCGATCGACTTTCCCTTGTGAAAAATCACTATCACCCAAAGGAGTAGAGTCGGAGAAGAGGTAGAAACGATCGGTCATATAAGAGTGGTTTGCCACTCGCTGTCACATCGGAGAAAACTGTGAACTTCTTGAGAATACCCTCACAAGAAAGAAACAGAAACAAAAAAGAAAACCAAAAGAAATAAAAAAACAAAACAAACACCACCCTACTTCCCCCCAACCTACTCCCAATATACTCACTCAAACCGCTCCCCCCACATAACAACCCAATCAACCCCCCCCCCCCCCCTCCCCCCCGTACCAACACATACCCCCCCCCCTTAACACACCGCCCAAACCAGACGTCGATTCGGTCGCCGTCATATCATCGTAATTAGAGGAGAACTTCGAAGTTTGATCAATATTGAATGTTACGGCTCATCTTTTCCAAACACGAATTATGTTAATTCTTTCTCCTTTGTAAACATCAATCAAGGCACGACCGGTCTTTAAGAAGGATCTCTCGAGAATTAAAGGAAACTCAGGGGATTGGACCTAATCAAAGTCAACGACTTACAAAGACGGCCAAGATTGGCACTTTCCTCCTTCCTACTTTTACGTAGACACTTCGCGCGAAAAAACCGATAGCGGGTTGAGAAATCGTTCGGATACACAAGTCGAGAGTCAATACACTTAGGGTAAGTTCGGGAAGGGATATCTTTTTCCATACGTATAATGGCATGAGATTTATGCTAGCGCCAAGATCGGCCAAGGCTAAGCACTCATCCATTCCTGGGAACTCACACGGGATGAGGAATTTGCCGGGGTCTCTAAGTTTTTCGGGTAACTTGTTGAGGATGACCGCCGAGCAATGCTCATTTAAAGTTGTCTACTAGCAGATTTCACTTAATTTTTCTTATTGTTTCCAATTAAAGCTTTAAGAGTCGAGGCAAATTTTTACAAGATGATGATGCTACCTTCACCTTCCTCATTGACCTTGGATACAAAGGTCCACTACACAAGTATACCAACATGTATATGGATCACATGCATCATCCATGGAGAAATATGATAGCAATTATCTATAAGTGTCTCTCTGGGAAGACTGCAAGCAATGACAGACTTAGGAAATCCAGAATTGACATAATGTGAGGAATGTTCTATAGAGAAAATATTTACTATCCTGAGTTGATTTGGGAAGACTTTGCTTTCCAGATTGATCACATGAAGGAGAGGAATTCAAGACGTAAAATATGCCATTCCCCCGATTCACCAAAGTCATCATCAATCACTTCCTCTCACAACACAAGTCTCTCTCCAAGCTATAGTTTCAACACTATCATACAATCAAGGATGATGGTATAGTAAGCAGACTTAAGTTTGTCAAAATTGGAGAAGACTATCAGGAATATGGACTACCTATTCCTGATATGATGCTGAATGATAAGATCAAGCAGTCAGAGTCTTACCAGATGTTCATCAAGTATTCCACTGGTCAGATTCCCCCTAAGAAGAGCAGAGGCAAAGGATCAAAAGGAAAGAAGACTGCTGATGTCTCTCAGGAATCAGTTGATTTATGCAAGCTCTCAAAGAAAGCAAGAAAACCAGCAGGAAACAGCCAGGCACTGGAGGCTCAAGTAAAGGAACTAGTGTTTCACCAGGGGTTCTAGATGAGTCCATAATCGTCCCTGCTACCTCAAGTGAAGGAACTGGTACTAAACCAAGGGTTCCAGATGAGGAAAAGGTTACATCTAAAGAAAATGTTATTCTTGAGTGGGGATCTAAACAAGAAAGTGAATATTCTGAAGAAGATCAAGGTGATGATGAAGAAGTTGACTGGATAGATTCTGATGAAGATGAAGAGAAGAAAGATGATTGATTAGAGAAAATTTCTTTCAAATTATAATATATAATATATATTAAAATATAAAATATATAAGTAATTTAAAAAAACAACAACAATCAATAAAACCAGGAGCAGTATAGACTTTTCCCGGGTCGTTAATCCCCAACGAGGCTGTGTTGGAAAATCGATACAGTCGAAGATTGGAGTTTGAAGGAGAGAAATGAATTGAGAGTGAGGAAAGTTAAATTAAATAATAACAAACAAAAACGTTTAAGAAAAACCTAAAAATTATGAAGTTAAGCTAGAAAACGAGAGCACGAATCCCGAACAAAGGGGCTAAAACCTAAAAACTTCAAAATTAACCCTACGAAAAAAATTTCACTTCTAAACTACTCTAGGGGACTAATAACGAAGAATGAAAAAGACTAGACTAAAAACGGAGGTCGTTTGACCCAAAAACGAGTCAAGACAAAAACCGCACCCGAGCCCCGTACTTAAAAGGGTGAAAACGTGGTTAAAGGATTAACCACTTGGGACTTTAATGAAAAAGTCCCAAGGGCGCAGCGGTAAGTCGTGTTTATAAAAGAGAGGTGTACGAGGGTAGAGGCCCGGGTTCGAGTCTTGGTCACCCGGGTCACCCCTTGTCTCCTTTTTTTTTTTTGAAAAACTTTGCGAACCAAAGTTGTTAAGCTTATTGAGCTTAACAACTTTCAAAACTACCACCTTTTTTGAAAAGCTAAGAATAAGCTTAAAAAGGGCTTTTAAAAATGGACAGAAGCTAAAATGAGCTTAAGGGCTTAAAAAAACTTAAGTCTTTTGGACTTTTTGGAAGCTTAAGCTAAAACTTAAACTGATAAGCTAAAAGGCATTATCCTACCATC
>BQNB010144139.1:0-16897 GCA_026074375.1 Tanacetum coccineum
CTGCTGAACTCTCCCCCACCTCAAACCCAGGAGTGGGAGCAGTCAAACACAACCTCTTCTGAGGCGGCACATCAGCCTCGAGAACATCTTCCATATGGTCAGTAGCAGGTAATAGCAAAGGTGATAATGGTGAAGGTAATGGTAGTGGTGGTGATGGTAAAGGTAATGGTGGTGAGGGAATCTGGGGGAGTGGAGATAATAGTGGAGTAAGTGGAGATGGTGGTGGTGATGATGAAGGTAGTGCAACAGCAACCGCAGCAATGAGTACCTTAGTAGCAGTTGCCATAGGTGTCTAGGGTCGGACAGATATCCTAGCCCTGCAAGTCTAGGTGATGGTGGTGTGGGTGCAGACTCGTCTGTCTCAAAAGGTTTTATCTCCTCAGCTGAAGGGATATGATCATCAATAGGTACAACAAAAGAGTCGGCCGGAGCTAGATGCTCATTCTCCTCCTCGTCATTAGCATCATCCTCGGAGGACTCTTCCTTCTCATCATCATCATCATCATCATCCTCATCATCATCATCTCCTCCATCAGCAGGATAATCAACGGGATCCTCCTCAGGGTTCTCCTCTGGATCCGAGTTAGCAATATAGCCCGATGATAGGGATGTAGGTAAAGCATCAACAGGTAAAGGCTGATCCTCAATAGGTACCTCATCATCAGATGGTATTAAGTACTTCGGGTACTCGGGCTCAGGTATAAAGTCTAGTGATGGTGGGTGCTCGGGACTAGGCACGTAGTCTGGTGATGGAAGTGCCTGTCCTGGAGACTGCGATGCAGCCTCAGGTGCCTCTGGCTCATCATTAAATACCCACTAAAATCTCCATGTCTCAAAATCAGAATACACAGACGTGTAGGTAACTGTCAATGATGACATGACTGCTGTAACAATAAAAAAAACTTATATAAGTATATTATATAAGACATGTATAGTAATATACGTTATATTATATAAGTACGTATACAAAGCATGTAAGCAGTCAATGGAAACAAATAGTGTATGTATGTCCCATGAAAAACTTTTGTATGATGCAATGTTTGTGAAAATGGTCATAGTCCAAGTAAAAACATTTGACCTGGTTCTCTATAACCTTGGCTCTAGATACCAATCTGTAACACCCCCAAATTGGGTAGCAGCGAAATACGGGTCAAGGAGTGTTACTTTATAGATCAATAGCATAAGATATGAGAGAACGACCTTTATATGAGTCATTTAAAAATGATACATTGGATTTAATGAAATTGTTTGTTACAAAAGCTCAAAGCTTAATTTGTTCATCCTTAAAAATGTAAAGATTTTAATACATAACAAATATTTCCCAAATGTAATGCACTCAAATCTTTATGCAATATGACTCCCAAAATGACGACATTCAATGTATCCTTGCCCTTGTACCTTATTGACCTGAGAAAAACATGCTTTAAAACGTCAACATAAAGTTGGTGAATTCACAGGTTTAAGTAATGTATAAAGTAGGACCGCAAAATTTCCAAGTGTATGACAAAGTAACGAATACAATATCACAAAAGTAATTACGCCTGCGCTAAGCTCATGACACTGGGGCTACAACATGTATGTATATGCAAATTAATGCCAATAATGTGCCCGTGTAGATGTTCAACCCGCAACATCCAAATCTGACATGGTATACATTCGTCGTTTCAGTACCGCCAAAACCAGTGAGCGCTACTCACCCGAACAGGGATGTCAATCCCAAATAGATCTATTCATAACATTCACGCTTACAACCAATAATTAACAGTTCATGATTCATAGGCATAGTGAGTTATCGCTACTTAGGCAAAATTGTAATTTGTTTAAAGTGTACTTGCGTCCAAATGTAAAACAATGCATGTTTCTCACCCCAAAAGTTGTAAATCATTGTAATTGTATAAAATGGGGCTATGAACTCACCTCAAGTGAAAGTATTGATAATATAAATCAAATATGTAAATCTTCCCGCGAAATCCGAATGCAACCTAATTAATTATAGGTTGTATGAGTATAATGTATTTAATATAAATACAACATTATAAGTTATAGAGTTACACCACCACCTAATAGTTTTTGTTTAATTTAAAAAGTCAAAATAATATTTAAATTGTACTTGTTTAAATAAATGTCTATGTATTTGTATTTATAAATTGAAATGTTATCTTTGTCCACCAATCGATTATTTGTTAATAATACATGATTTAATATTTTTATTGACTATATAATGATATTATATAAATAGTTTAATTGTTTTATAAAATAATATTTATAAAGTTAAAAACATATATAAATATTATATAAATGATACTACAATATTTCTTAACGTTTTTATAGCCCAAACAGACCCGAAAACACTGGTAAACCACTTTTTATATTTCTAACAGCCTTGTTGTATTTTTATAAAATGCAAAAAATTGTTTATAAAAATTAGTTAGCTTTTGTAATTTCTATTTATCCAAAATCTTTAAAAACTCATAACTTACTCATTTTAACTCCGTTTCGCTTGTTCTTTGTATGTATGAAATCGTGACGAGATAAACTATCAAAATAAAATACTTACAGATTGTATAAAAATTTGTGCCGGAACAATAAACTCAAACTGTTTATAAAACTATTTTTATAACTTTAAATCTTGCAAAACTCATAACTCCTTCGTTTTAATTTCGTTTTTAGAGTTCTTTATATGAACGGTTTCCTATTAAGATGATCTAACATAATAAAATATTTATATATTTGTATCAGATTCGAATCAGTACTAGTTTTTATAAAACTACTTTTATAAAAACACTTTTATATATTTAATTATCGTAATCTCGTAAAATTCATAACTTCTTCGTTATAGCTTCGTTTTTCGAGTTCTTTATATGTTTGAAATTCTCATGAAATGTAGTATTTAAATCCATGGTTTGTATATTTTATAAAATTTGAATTTACACATAATGATTAAAACAGTTCGTATATATATTTATAATTTATAAACTAGTTTTAAAAATTATTACACGATTAAATTAGTACAAGTCCTCTAATTTAATTAATAACACATCTTTTGTACATTTTAGGTCCTATAAATTATGTCCATCATTTTATGTCCAAATAGTCCAAATAAAATGTCCACACGCCTATTTATTTATAAACTTTATAAATAAACTATTTAACAATTAATTCACCAAATTAATTTATAAATTAACCAACACTTGTATAAATTATGTTCTTGCATTCCAACACCTTTTAAACATCCTTTCATCATGGTTAAATATATATTCGAATTATGATCAAGCTTGTTTTATTTTATAACTTTATAGAATAATACTAGATGGTGATTAACAATATAATAATTATAAATATGAAAATGAATAATTAGAAAAGATTAGGGTTTATGTTAGACCTTGTGAGAATGGATGGAGATAATATACAAATCAAACCCAAGTATTTAACCCTAAATACTTATCAACAAACCCTAATTATATCTTAAAAAACCCTAGTTTCTTCTTTGAATAAACCCTTGCTAAATCAACACTCATGCTTCCAAATCACCTTGATATACCTTAGATATTACCCTTGATAACACTAGTATACTTATAACCTTTTTAAAATAAAAACTATAGAAACCCTAGTTAATAGTTTTGAGCCGTGGGATGAAATAGAAAACCAGAGAGGATTTTGAAAGTTTACTTGCAAAGAAAAGAGTGTGCAAGACTTCCTAGGACCTTCCTTTTATAGTAGGAGTATTAAGAAACAACCTTAATCAAACCATGGACTAGGAAGTGGTAATGGTACACATTGTAAGATGTTATCCTCCTCTTTAGGAGGAGGGAACAATCAATAGGGGGGAGGACACAAGAAATTGGACAATTTATGGAAAATGGTGTTTAAGGTTGTACTTGGTGGGTTATAACTAGAATTGATGTGATACTAGTTGAGTATTAGGATTTATTTGTTATGGTTATAACTTGTAAACCGGCCATGGGAGTAATAAGGTAGGAAATGATTAAATTTTTTGGTATTGGGTATAGTAGTAGGTATTTGTTGAAATGAAGATAGGTATAGGTGCTTTCGTGTATGCATAAACGTATTTTATTGCGAAACGTAAATGTTTTACGTGACCAATAAAAATAAAATATGAAAAGTTATAAATTATCCTCGTAATAATGATATAACACTTGCTTGACGTAAACTTTTACTTGTTTGATGCCCGTTTACGTTGAATGATGATTTTTAATTTACGCGATTTAACTAAACGACGAAAATTAATAGCAAACGCGTAAAACCCTAAAAATAAATAATGGCAAGTATTGAGTCATAAAATGACCTGAAATAACGGATTGTTACAGACTTTGCCTAGATTATGGAGTTAGTGGCAATGCACTAGAGATCCTATTTGGTGCTTTTGAAGGTGTAGCAACACTAAGCCTATATTTCGCAACTACAGGAGTAACTCCTAGTTTCCTAGATTTCGCGGCCACAGGGGTAGTGAATAAGGCTATTTTTACCCTAGAATTTAAAGACAAAGCATAACGAACAACACATTTATCATGAGAAATCATAAAAACATCTTTGCCACAAGAAACACATACAAGATTCGAACCATCATGAATAACATTTACAGTCTTAGCTTTTAATTCATTTGTTTTTGAATCAGAAACATTCGAATTCATTGTATCATTCTTATTAGCAATTGAAGTAAAACTAGTTTGTGATTTCTTGACATCTTGAGAAGTGCGCTTAGAGTTAATGTTCAGTAAGACTCTCTTCGTCGAATTAGTGTCCTTAGACTCTGATCTGCTAACACTACTATAACTTGCTACTCCTGTGGAATTACAAGAAAACTTATTAGTTTTATCTATTGGCATTTTTGTTTTTGTTTTTGTGATTCTATACATACCCCTTGCGATTGCATTCGTATTCTTTTTCTGACGTTGCTTGTTTTTAGATGTAGATAGTGAAGTGACTGGTTTTGACTTATCTATTTTTATCTCAACCTTAGAAACTGTTGTGGCTTTTAAATCTTTGTTTTTGTTCAATGGTGTAACAAAAACTAGTTTCGATAAAGTTGCAAATTTGTCAAACTTAATATTCACGTTCTTTGCTTGTTCAGCAAGCTTCGCTTTGAGTTCAGAAATTGTCATCAAAAGATATTGATTTTTAGCACGTACATCACCATAAGCATATGTCTTTTGATTGACATTCCCAACTAACTCATTGACTTCTTGTTGATGTTGAACTCGTGTTGTTTTGATTGAATTGAAAAGCTTTTGAAATTCAAGTTTTATGTTTTCCCTTTCTTGAACAACAGATTCAACTTGAGTTTTTAGCAACACGTTTTCATCACTCAACTTTGTCATCCTTGACTTCCAAGAAACATCACAAGCCATTTTTTCTTTTTGATGTTGCATTTTAAGATCAAGATTAACGTATTGAGTTTCAACTCGTTTGGAATCGTTGTCAAGAATCTTAATTCGTTGTTCCATAGTGGCTTGGATATCTATGAAATCATTTGAAACTTTCTTTTTTTCAAGCATTAATATCTCATTTTTCTGTTTCACAACAAATATCAGCACACAATCCCTAATTTCTCTTGACAAAGAATAAAACACATAATCATAGTAATTAAAAAGTTTTAAAACCATTTGCATCATTTCCATCCCAATTTAAAAACAATATAAAAAGAGGGACTATGAAACTCACCTGATGCTCAAAGCAGCTTCCCAAAATTCCTAGCACAAAACTACACAATACAATATAAACGTGTTACACACGACTAAGCCAAATGCTTAAGTCCATGTAACAATCATATGATGGAAGTCTAAAGGGTGTACATACCTCCATGGGTCACCCCGACACCATGCCTAACTTTACCCCTTTCATTTACTCATAAGTCTATTTAATTACATTTTACCCGAAAACGCAAAATTTTAGTGACACTTTCCAATTTTCCAAACCATACGTATTGACCCTCATAAATTCCCGATAAAATCACCCATAAACTTTTATGAGTTTACTATCTACATTATTTTTCCACTAATTTATTCCCATACTTAAATGCCCCAAATAAATTCCAACTTTTAAATTACTCAAATTCGGATCTGAACGCGGACTAAAATATTTGACCTTACTAACCATACTTAGACAACTAATCAGAAGCTAAAACTTTGAGGAAAGTTAATAGACATATAGAACTTAACTTTTGTGTTTTGGCTAACCTTAATTCGAATTTTAAGTAGGGGTTTTACCTCTCTAATTCTGACCTAAATCTGACCCGTATTTATTGTTTTGACAACTTTTCTTGCAACGACCATTTGACTAACTTCCCAAAATCAAAATCGTTCGAGGCTAGACTTTTTGAAAAGTAGACGCTCTGAACTACAATTTAGGTACTGGAAACACCTCAAAACACGTTTCTATCATCAAGATATCATTCGTTGAACAAGACCCAAAAATCTGCCAAACCCTAAATCATGAATTAACGCGAATCTAACCCTACCGTTTGCATGAACATGACCCCAACCTATCCCTAAACGCATTGGGATGATCATAATTCAATTAATTACAGAAATCTTAGAAACCCTATGATCCATCACATTCATTGTTACATTAAATGAGAATTCAAACTAGGTTAGAAACCTCACCTCTTGATTACTAGATCCTAACACCATAATTCTTGGCTAGCTCTTGATCAAAATTTTGTTTCTCCTTGTTCTTAAGGGGAGGGGTCGACGGCTTACACAAGGGAGAGAAGGAATGGAATTAAAATTTGGGTTTAGGGCTTCTATACTTAGAGATAATGGTTTACAAATCCTATCCCAACCCAACTTTAGTTTAGTTAAAAAAATATTTTTTTTCTTTTTCTCCTATGCCAATCGGCAACCCCCATATATATATTTATTTTATATATATA
This sequence comes from Tanacetum coccineum, assembly GCA_026074375.1. Taxonomy (NCBI): domain Eukaryota; kingdom Viridiplantae; phylum Streptophyta; class Magnoliopsida; order Asterales; family Asteraceae; genus Tanacetum; species Tanacetum coccineum. Next base: position 6,893 of record BQNB010144139.1, read on the forward strand.
TATATATATATATATATATATTTGTGCCTTTCGCCTTTTTCGTGTAACATGTGCCCAAAAAAGAAAAGACATCCTTTCAGCAAATACTTTTATTGTATTTTGGTGGCACAATGAATGATGAAAAATCATGAATCTGTATCCCGTTGGTTTGGCTTCCGTCAGCGGCAAGAAAGAGAGTAAAAGTTTGCACTTCCACAGTGAACCTGGAACAAGAGTTTCTCATCACAAACGAATACGGCATAGATATTTTAGGCTAACCAGGGTGCCATACCGATAATGACGAGCAAAACTACCCATCTCTACGGGCATTAAGTCAATGTTGAAGGGATGATTTAGAAAATTTAAAGTACAACCCTATATAAGTGTATTAACCCAAATTATTCTACCGCCGGCTAACTCGACATCGTAACCATGGTCCAAATGTAGTTGGACTGATAAAATCAAGACAACGCGAACGGTAGAATTAGGGGCGTTCTATACGTGGAGAACTTTCAGTATCGGCACCATAAGCAGCAGAAGAGCGGACGAGAGCATAACTGTTATTTAGTAGGAACGGTACGGGGGGGGGGGGTGGGGGGGGGGGGGGGGGGGGGGGGGGGGGGGGGGGGGGGGGGGGGGGGAGGGGGGGGGGGGGGGGGGGGGGGGGGGGGGGTGGTTGGGGGTGGGGTGTGTGGGGGGGTGATTGGAAGGTGAGGATGTTGAGGGTTAATGGGGGAGTTGGTGGGGGGGGGGTGGTTTGATAGATTAGTTCGAAAGGTATGTATATTCGAAACTTCTATCGGCACCATATCAAATAAAAGCGAAGCCATAACGTCTATTTAGGAGGAACGTACCCTGACAACATAAAAGTTTCGATATTGATTCCAATCAGAGCCCACAACATAAGCTCTTGCGTACAGCATTTCCTGATTCCACTATTTCCCTATATCCATCTTCCAACTTTGGCATACACTCTATGAATGACCCTAAGCTTCACACCATAGCCAAGGTAAGAACTCTTGGTTTGACGCGCGAGTGGGCTCTTTGGTTGATTGGTTGGCAGCAGCAGCCTGTTTTACAGTCCTGGGCACCACAATGCCTCTTGCAGGTTGGGTGAATCTTCAGGAAGCGACACACGGGGGTCGCATCATGGTTGAGGAGAGGAGTTTAATCACATTTGGGGGACAAAGTGTTCAACCTCGGTTCCGTATGTTGCGATTGTTAGCATCGTTAGGGGGGGGGGGGGGGGGGGGGGGGGGGGGGAGATGGGGGCCATCCCATAGTATAACCTGGGGGTGCCACATTGTTCGCTTTTGTATAGCTGTTGTTTAATTTTTGGTTGTGTTCTTGAAGTGTCATCAAACTTTCCTTTTTGTTTTTAGCCTGGCTTCACAATGGTGAGGATCTTTTTATCTATCATTTCACTGGCAAACTCAATTGCCTCCTGCATCATCTTGGGCTTTGATGCCTTCACACTTCCATGTATCATATCGGGGAGACCACCGACATACTTTTCAACTACATCTGATTCCTCGGGAAACATTCTATCACACATCAATACCAACTCTTGAAAGAGTTGGTTGTAACTCATCACATCGGTTCCTTTTACCTTTAGGTTTCACATTTAAGTTTCCAACTTTTTGATCTCACCCCTTAGACAGTATTTATGACATAAAATAATTTTAGAAAAAAAGAATTAAATTTTTTTGATTTTGATTTTGATTTTATTATGAATTAAAAACAGATTTAATCTAAATAAAATATTAAAAATAGTAAACTAATTATTAAAATTTTGGAAAAAGTTAGGAAAATACTTTAAGCTATAAAGAATGCAAGAAAAATAGGAAGTTTGAAAAACAACTTATAAATAAGCTGTTAATAAGCAGATAAGCTTATAAGCTAAAACTGCCCATACCCCTTATAACCAAATGCGCCCAAAGTCTTTCAGAGAAGACCTAAGGGCGTAGATGGTTGAGGTGTTAGGCTGTTATGGTTGAGGTCTCGAGTTTGAGTCCTCCTAATACGGCCAACACCTTACCATTTTCATTTTGCAAATTTCTTTTTGAAAAAGCTTTTTATAATGAAAATAAGCAACTTTAATTAAGACACTATTTTTAGAAACCAAAATTAAGCCAGAAATAAGCTAAAAGAAAACACAGTTTTAGACTAAAAAGCTCTTAAAACTTAACAGGTTAAGCTAAAGGCTTATAAGCTAGCTTGTAAGGCTAATAAGCAAATAAGCCTAAATCTAAACTTAATAAGCACTTAGGAATCAGAAATAAGCAAAAACTAAAAAGCTAAGGAATCTATAACTCAATAAGCAGTTAAACATGTTTTTAGATTTTAAGTTTTTTTAGTGACAAGAGATCTTTTGCAACCCTAGTTTTAAGCTAGTAAAAGCTGTTTTAAGATTCTAAAAAGCACAAACAGATTAAGCTTGTAGGCTATAAGCAGTAAAACATTGCTTTGGTAGAGATTTATAAGGTTTTTTAGTGACAAGAGATTTCTATTGCAACCAAGTTTTAATCTAAGTAAAAGATTGTGTTAAAGAATGTCTAAAATGTCACAAACAGTTAAATGCTTGTATGCTCATACGCATTGTGTAGTTAATAGTTTTAGAGTCTTAAAAACCTATAAAGTGTACTATCTATGTGTGCTAGTGGATTCAAGAACTGACATTTAAAAACCTAAACCATTTGCATCTCACTCTCTCTCTCAGCTCTCACTCGCATCTATCAAACATAGAGACATATCACAAAGCAAACGTAACCCTGAACACATAACACATAATAAATTTCGAATCACATATAAAACACATAAAACTCTCACCCTCCACAAACACACCAGCAATGCATAACCCAAATCAACTCATCCATAATCCATGTATTCATAACAAAAACAACACATCAGTAACATTTATTTTTCATCAACACACATCAAATCTAATACCCCCCCCTCAAAATTTAAAAAGAAATGACTCAACAAAAACAATATAGTAAACGAATCTATAAGAACTGATGACTCAAAAAATTTAATCTTACCACCTCAATGTATCATGTCTCATAGTAAACCTACTCACTCTCTGCGCTCTCAATCTCACGCTCTCAGGCACACAAACGCACCCTCTTTAAAATACACACTATCTCTTTTCTCTCGCTCCGCAAGTGTATGTGTGTGTATGTACCTTCCAAATATAGAGAGATATATATAACCCCACCTCCTCTCACACCCCCCGTATAATAAGTATGTATGTATATATACGAATATAGATGCAAAAATATACTGTCAACAAAATATAGACTTATAATCAGAAATCTCACACATGTTAATAATATCCTCCAATAGCTCAAACAGAAAAAAGATAGCACAAATGAGTGTAATCTGTCTCTCTCGCTCATGTGGTGTAACTTTACCGCACTAAATGACACTTATGTTATAACTCAGTAACAACTCAAATCCACCCACAACATCAAGATATCTCACTCAGTGCTATTGGACGCGCTCACTCACACGCACATCCATTAAATTCACCTCAAACTACTAACTAACTCATTATCAACCAAAATTATGTCTATTTAACTAACTACAACATATACCACTACCCAACATACTAAACATCATAATAGATCAAACCTCAATCAATCCACCCTACCCATCCCCCCAATACTCCCTCCAAACCATATCAATAAAAACACACACCCACCCTATTTACCTACCATGTGTTGTGTTCCACCCATACCCTCCCACACCTCATTCACCCCTCTCTATCATGCATCAAAACCTCAAACACACCACAAGCATCATCTTCATTTTAGATTTCATCCCCTCAAACCCAAACTATCTCTAACGCACAGTTTCTGAGGATGTATAATTCCCCTCACCCTCCCCACTGTCCCCCCCCCCCCACCACCCCCATCCCACACCCTCATCTCTCCCCCAGATAGAGATATACCTACCCGCCCCCTTCCCGTACACTACGGCAACCAATCCATTAATCCCTAATCGATTTCACTACATGCGCGTATATAATAGCCTCCATACACTCCCCCCAATTCTTTTTATTATAACTACAACTAAATACTAATTATTACATAAAAAATCCACATTAACTACTCACTCTCTCACACATTTAAGTTTAATTACTCTCAACTAATAATAACTAATAATTTTACCCCTATATTACAATTGTTTAATTTCCATCCCTATACCTCATAAAACTTCTATATACCAACCTTAAACCCTCTCACCACTTATCCTTAACACTTTCACTATTATACAATTATAATTTCAAACTTATTAAAATTACAAAATTTCGAGAGAGTATACCATACAATAAACAACCTTTTCATTCCCTCACCACTCTCCCATTTAACTTTAATCAACCCCAATAACTCCAACTTCCAAAATAAACCATACAAAACCACCCTATCAATAAAATATTAAAAATCAATTAAAAATACAAAAATTATAACACTCACCTCCCCTACCCCCCCTACCCCCCCTCCACACAACCTCTAAATATAAAAATTAACAAACCTCACCCAAAACAACTCACCCTTACATATACAAACCCTCCCCCGTACCTTATTGACCTGAGAAAAACATGCTTTAAAACGTCAACATAAAGTTGGTGAATTCACAGGTTTAATAAATGTATAAAGTAGGACCGCAAGATTTCCAAATGTAAGACATGTAACACATACAATATCTCAAAAGTAATTACGAAATGCACTAAGCTCATGACACTGAAGCTACAACATATATGTATGCAAATTAATGCAAATAATGTGCCCGTGTAGATGTTCAACCCGCAACATCCAAATTGTTCCGACATGGTATACATTCGTCGTTTCGGACCTCCGAAACTAGTGAGCGCTACTCACCCGAACGGGGATGTCAATCCCAAATAGATCTATTCATAACATTCGCGCTTACAATCTAGTAATTAACAGTTCATGATTCATGGGCATAGTGGGTTATAGCTACTTAGGCAAACTCGTAATTTGTGTAAAAGTGTACTTGCGTCCAATCGTAAAACAATGCATGTTTCTCACCCCAAAGTTGTAAATCAATGTAATAGTATAAAAGCGGGGCTATGAACTCACCGTAAGTGAATGATTTGATTATCTAAATCAAATAAGTAAATCGTCTCGGCAATCCGAATGCAACCTAATTAATTGTAGGTCGTATGAGCATAATGTATTTTATATAAATAAAATATCACATGTTATATAGTTACACCACCACCTAATAGTTCTTGTTTAATTTCTAAAAGTTGAAATAATGATTAAATCGTACTTTGTTAACTAAAGGTATATGTATTTGTATCCGTAAAGAAAATATTATTTTTCGTTCAACAATGTATTATTTGTTAAAAATATATGATTTAATATTTTTATTGATTATGTAATGATATTATATAATTAATTTAATTATTTTATAAAATAATGTATAAAAGTAAAAATAATGCGCGAGGTTTTATAAACCTCATATCTTTATCGTTTTAACTCCGTTTTATACGTTTCTTATGTCCACGGTTTCGTATTAAGAAAATCTATTAAAATATTATAAAACAGTAACTTTTATAGGTTATGTAAATTTTATAAAACTACTTTTATATATTTAATCCTCGTAACCTTTAAAAACTCATAACTTATTCATTTTAATCACGTTTCGCTTGTTCTTTACATGTACGGAATCGTGACGAGGTAAACCATCAAGATATTACATTAATATTTATTAAATCTGTTATGAACAGTAACAGTGGCATAGAATTTTTAAAAACACTTTTTATAAATTTATTTATTTAAAGTCGTATAAAATTTGTATCTCCTCCGTTTTAATTATGTTTTTAGTGATTTTTATATGCACGGATTCGTAATTAAAAGTTTTATCCAAATAACATATTTTCCAAAAACATACTGTTATGAACAATAACCCTTTTTATAAAATTTCTTTTATAAAAACACTTTTTATGTATTTAATTAATGTAAACTTGCAAAAGCATAACTCATTCGTTTTAATTCCGTTTGTGGAACTAGAAGGGGGGGTGATTAGTTTACACGTTTGTTTTACGGTTTAAAAGTTTACTATAAAAAATGTATAGATCCGAGTTATATGTTCAATCAAATCACAATATGAACAAGCAATAACTATCTAAACGAAAACTAAATAACAACAATAATAATGAAAAGATATAAGGAAAGAAACAACCAAACCAAGCCACCGAGATTTTATAGTGGTTCGGCTACGAAGCACCTATTCGCCCAACTCCATGTCCAAGTGAAAACCATGTCTTCATGATCTTTTATACATAAACATGTAATTAACTTTCAATACAAAATAATTTACAAACCTAATCTTATAAATTATTTAAAACTCACATATAATGTGTACTTCTATTTTAAGTGTTATTTCATCACCATACATATAGAGTTCGATTTTATATATAAAAATACATCTATGTGGTGTTTAACATATATAACAAGCATGTACACATAAGATAATGAATGAATGGAAATGAAATACTTTAAATAGACCTTATAGGAGATGAGGAGAATGATGAACATAAGATAAAAACCCTAGCAAGGCTTCCAAATTCGAAACCCTAATTTGGAAAACCCTAAATATCTTCTTGTTATAACTCTTGATTAATCACAATCCAAGCTTCCAAATCAAACCCAAACACCTTAGGTATGCTTAGGATGAATGCTTGAACACTTGGAGTATGCTTGGAATGAAAATTTATAGGAAACCCTAATTCTATAATGTGAGCCGTGGGTTTTGGCTTAGAACAAAGGAAGTATGAGTATTTTTCTTGCAAACGTGAGAGAGTGTGAACTAGTTATTCATAGATGCTATTATCTGCAAATAGGAAAGTCCTAATACAACCTTAAGCCATACCATGGGATGTAGTGGTTTGAAGTACAAATGCAAAGAGCTCTCCTCCTCCCAAGACCCATACTCGGCTGAAATTGGTGTCTAGGTAATGTGATGTGCCAATTCTATGGTACCATGGGATGTAGGGACGAGTGTGTAGGTTTATAAACAGTGTAAAGGTAAGAGTTAGTGGGTCTTTAGGATTTATTTCTTATGTATAAGTCTCCTAACCGGCCATGAGGCTTATTTGGTTTATAAATAAATTAATTTTTATGTATTGGATATAAAAGTGGGTATTTGTTTGTAGATGGGTATTGGTGCTTCCGGGTATGCCCGAATGTAATTTATTGCGAAACGTAAGCATTTTACGTAACCAATAAAAATAAATTAAGAAAAGTTATAAATTATACTCTTAATAATCATATAACACTTGCTTGACATAAACTTTTATTTATATGGTGTCCGTTTACGTTGAACGTTGATTTTTAGTTTATGCGATTTAACTATAAGATAATAATTAAAAGCGAACGCGTAAAACTCTAAAAATAAATATTGATAATAATTGAGTCGGGAAATGACCTGAAATAACGGATTGTTTACTTTGTGTCTAATGAGATTTATTTATTGATCTCTTGGCTCTAGACTCGATTAGTGCATTTTGGTTTTAGTACTCGAAGGCTGGAGCAGACTGCCACCTATTCAATATTAACTAACTCGGAGTGAGAAAGTCAATAGAAGTCGCATGTATCTCCGTGACAAATGAGACAAGTATCTGTTGAGAGAACTTGATTGGCTGGATAGGGTTGTGCACTGCATCTCCTAGGTCCATGATGTCTGTTTCAATACCTGAATCATCTTTGGTGAATCTGATAGATTATGTATTGACCCGGTTTCTACCTAAAGTGTGTGGAGGGCTTCTTTCTTTACACCCTTTATCCATACATTTCTTTTTAATTCTTCAACCCCTTCAATGCTTACCAAGACGTCATTACTAACACCTTGTTGTGATTATTCCAGTGTTAGCTCAATCTTAGTCGGCATTATTCCCTTATACACATTCATCTCCAATCATACCTAAGGGCTACAATTTCTAACTATGGAGTGTCCTTAGCTAGATCCATCCGGTTCTGGTTGGATCATAGGACTAATACCTAACCTAACCACCTTATGACTTCATAATCGTCGTGAATAAAGATGTTGTTGGGTATAAAATCAAAACCATAAATTTTACATATGTTTGACACCAAAAATAATGATACCAAGTTGTAAGGAATATAAAATTTAGTTGAGGTAGTGTGTTGAGCACACAATTGTAAAGATTTGAATGTCGGTTGATGGTTTCGTTGAAAATTTGCTCTACACTTAATCTTCTTATAACATATAATCTATTGAGTAGTCATTATTATTCCAGATTTGTTATTAAGAGATTTTTGATAATGTTTTGAATACATAAGAATTGTCATGAGATGATGTATCCAAAATCATTAAAGCGTTGTTTTTCAAAAAACTCCCCCTCAAACATTAACTTATTTAAAAAATTACATCAAATGTAGAATAATTGTCTTATAAAACAATATGAGGGAAGGAGTGTTGAACACACAATTTTGAAAGCTTTTGAATCGTCTATGATAAATTCTTGAAAAATTGTGTTCAACTTTTTAAAAAACCAAATGTTAGAAGACTTCTCTTCTAACGCTAAGGATAAGCGCACTTATGCGTACACTCTCCTTTGTCGTTCGGGTCCGACTTGCAATCTGAGAGTGATTACAAGTCATAGAGAAAAATAAAAATGACATGTTTTGAAAGCATTTAAAACTCCTGTTCGAACTTCATTTACACGCCCGTGTCGATGTTAATCAACATTTCTAGGTACGTAAATGTTATCGATTCGATGAGACATGTCGAGAAGAATATTTTTGTGAAACATTTTCTGAATTTTTGATTTTTGATTTTCTTTTTCAAATTTTATATTTTTGTATTTGTTTTTATATGTTTTATATTTTTGTATTTTGCTTTTTTCAAAAATATGTACAAGTTGAAGTTTGATGGATTATCAAGCAGATTCGTTTGTCAAAACCTCTAGTTTTGCTGAAGTCAAACATCTCATACCAATTCGTCTAACAAGATACTAAAACCTATCTTCGTGTAAGGCTTTAGTAAACATATCAGCTAATTAGTATTCAGTTATGACAAAGTACAATTCAATTATACCATTTTCAACCTGTTCCTTGATGAAATGATATCGAGTATGGATGTGTTTGGCACGAGAGTGTTGCACGGGGTTGCATGAGATTGCTATGGTTGACTGAGAGTTGCAATACAATGGTATTTTGTTATAGTTGAATCCATAATCTTTAAGTTGTGTCCTCATCCACATTACTTGAGAACAACTTGCAGATAACGCCATGTACTCAGCTTCTGCTGATGACATTGCAGTACAGTCTTGCTTCTTTAACATCCAGCTGACTAACTTATCACCAAGGAACTGTATTCCTCCAGATGTGATTTTGCGGATATTAATACATCTGGCATGATCGGCATCCAAAAAAGCAGTTAGTTCAAAGCCAGAATCCTTCGAATACCAGAGTCCCATGTTAATGGTACCCCTTAAGTATCGAAAGATCCTTTTAACCTCTTTGAGGTATTTTTCAGTCGGTCTTGCTTGATATCTTGCAGAATAACATACTGCTTGCACTATGTCTGGTCTACTAGACACGACACGAGATACACGACGCTGATCTTTTTCAGTCGGTCGTGCTTGAAATCTTGCATTAATAATATACAGCGTGAACTATGTCTGGTTCTACTTGATTTCAGTTACATGTGAGAGAGACCCAATTTTACTACGGGGTGTCATGTTTGGTCTATCGGGGTCTCCACTCAGTCTGCATCTAATTTAGGTTTTGTAGCCATTGGTGTACCAATGCTTTGTCCTTTTTCCATACCATGTTTTTATGTATCTCTAAAGTGTACTTGGCCTGATTGATAAAGATACCGCGTAGGGATTGGTGGACCTGAAGTCCTAAAAAGAATTTCATTTCCCCCATTAAAGACATCTCAAATCTACTGTGCATTAATTTTTCAAATCGTTTAGAAAATTTAGGGTTTGTAGACCTAAAAATGATGTCATCAACGTAAATTTGCACA
>BQNB010144141.1:0-16896 GCA_026074375.1 Tanacetum coccineum
GAAGCTAATGTCAAAGCGCAAATCTTGAAACATTTGAAAAATCTTCTCTTTTTGATAAGAAGCTTTTTTACGAAGCTTTGGATTATCAAGTCGCGAAGGATACGGAATATTCGGCTTAGGTAAAGTTTTCGGAACATCGGGTTCCGGAATTGGAATAGGGTTAACCGGAGGTGGGATGTGAGCGATACTTCCTTGGAAATTAGTTTGCTCCTTATCCGTTGTCTCCTCGGTTTCTCATTCCACTACCTTTTTTGAAGAAGGATTAGTAGGAATCAAGGGTCCCTCATAAGCAACACCACTTCGAGTAGTGATTGCTTTCATCTCTCCCTTCGGGTTAGGAATTGTATTACTAGGAAGAGCATCCAAAGTTGAGGCTTGGTTTTGAAAGAAGCTACCTAATATACTCCGCATATCATTATTTAGATTCCTCCTAAGACTTTCCTCTTGCTTACTAAAATTACCCCTTAATTCATTATTTTAACTTTGCATATTTCTCATCATTGATTCATTAGATTTCATATAACTTGAAAACTCATTTGGAAGCCCTTGTTGAACTTGATTATTAGGAACTTGAAAAGGTTGGTTTTGAAATCCTTGATTTTGAAAATTTGGAGCATGATTAATTGGAACTTGAAAAACTTGATTACCATGAAAATTATTTCCCCGATTAAAATTGTTCCCTTGACCTTGATTTTGATTATACCTATTTTAACTATTTTGCATCGGAGCAAAACCGGGTGGTGCCATTTGGTTGCTAGCACGGTTTGGAGGGATTACTTGATTGTAAGTACCCGTTGCCGCACAAACACTCGATTGATTGCTATCAGTAGCATTATAATTATAGTAAGCATGGGCATCACCATAAATCACACAAGATTCCTCAACCACTTTAACCGTAGCGGGAGTGACAACTTTCTTAGTAACAATCTCAACTAAGGTTAAAATTTGGTCCGCAAGCTTATCAATTCTTTCATCCGTCGTACTAGAACTTTCCCTAGAAGTCGTATTCATCCTAGAAACATTCAGTTTGTTTCGTGAATAACGAACTTTTGACTTATTCTCAATTATGTTCAAGGCTTCTCTAGTAGTCTTACTCAAAAGATTTCCACCCGCCGCGGCATTCAAGGAGTCTTGATCATTCTCATTTAAACCATTATAGAAAGTATCTATTTAGGTTAACTCTGTAAATCCATGGTGGGGGCATGCTCTAAGCATTCCCTTAAATCATTCCCATGCCTCTCCAAATGTCTCATCGAATTTTTGAGTAAATCGAGAGATTTCATTCTTGAGGTGGGTGGTCTTCGAGGGAGGAAAAAATTGATTCACGAATTTTTTTACGAGATCGTCCCAAGTCAAGATAGAATTAGGAGGTTCTTTATCGTACAAAACTCTAGCGGCTCCCTCGAGTGAATATGGAAACATCATGAGTTTAATCACATCATTCGACACATCCCTAAATTTCAAGGTCGAGGTATTCCTTTTGAAATTGTTAATATGAGTATGGGGATTATCCCTCTCAAAACCATGAAATGGGTTAGCTTGGACTAATTGTAGCAAATTCGTCTTAATCTCAAAATGATCCGCATTAATTTACGGTATGACGATAGCTTCTCCATACCCTTCCGTGGGTGCTTGGAGTAGCTCTTCCATTGGTCGATTATCCACCATTGGTGCAACTTCAACGATTGTACGAAGCTCGGTTTCGACTACGTTTGGAGCACGTCTTCTATTTCGACGTGTCAGAATGGTTACAGGTGAATTATTTAGATAATGGGAATTTCTAGTGCGCATGCACTATACAAATAAAACGGATAAAACAAACGAGGAGAGAAAATATACACACAAAAATATTTTTGTTTCACCGAATAATCAACAAACTTAGGGTAACTCCCTTAAGTGAAACTTGCAAGAGTTTATTTCACAAAAGAGGTGCGCCTTTTTTGTAAGTGACACAAGACGGTTACTTTTTGAATCTTTGGATTGGGAACTTATTAATGGATATTCACAAATTCTCTAGTAAGAGAATTAAATTGCTTATGTATTTTAGTATTTAAGAGAGCACAATAAAAATCAAAAAATCCGGAAGAGCAAATATTTTAGTATTCTTTTTTATTTATTAATCTTCTACATATAGTAAAAAGAAAAAGAAAAAATATTTTTTTTACTTTTTTTTATTTTTTATTTTTTTAATTTTTGATTTTTTTTCAAAAGACGTAACTTTCGAAGACGAAAGGTTCTCCAAATCACGATCGACAAATTCAAACGAGAGAATCTTTATACAACAATTCTCCGCAGAAGCGCGCAAAAATTATTGATGGTAACGGTTAAAATATACGTATATTAAGAAATTACTAGAAATCCATGAGACAACCGATTAAAAGTAAAAAATCTCCACAAAAATATCGTAAGGTAACTAACGATAATTGTAACAATACCGGTCGCTTATACCACCAAGGAATGCGAATGAAACCAACGATCTTAATGGACAACGATTTGAAGATTTTGATTTGGTTATCTATTTCTACGAATATAAAACAAGTAAAAGCAAATACGCAATTTAGGCAATTAACTATTAAAGGCAAAAACGTTAACGGGAATTAAGAAAACAGCACAAATAAGGCATACCTCAAAAATTAAACCTAACGAACAGCAAATTTAATTTCTAAACCTAAATTATGATAAAAGAAAATTTCAGAAAAAGAAAATTATTTTTTTGATTATTTTTCTATTTTTTAATATTTTTTTAAAGTTTTTAAACTAGAAAAATACTAAACTTTGATTTAAAAATCTGAGAAAAATACTAAAAATTACTAATGAAGTAAAGTTTGCAGGAAAAATATAAACTTGAAAAATGCTTAAACGAATAAGCCTAGAAAAAGCAGTTAAGCATACGAAGTGCTTATTTATAAAAGGGTTCAAAAAGGTGTTAAATAAAATTCAAATGCAAACTTTAACGTAAAAGACCCAAGGGCGTGTTGGTTTAGAGTGTGTGTGTTGGGACTTTTTAAAAGGGTAGAGGCTAGGTTGAGGTCAGGGGTTCGAGTCTTCCTCACCCCTAACTTCCTTAGTTTCCCCTTTTTTATTTGCAAAACATTTTTAAGCAAAGATTTAAAACAGCTTAAAACTAACAACTTTTGTAAAGACAATATTTTTTAAAACTACTAATAAGCTAGAAAACAGCTTATTATGATGACAATTTTAGACTTAACACTTTTAACACATAAACTAACTTAAACCAGATTATACGCTGAATTAAGCTCACAAATAAGAAAATTATTCTACAACTACTTGAAAACAAACCTAATAAGCTAGTCTAAACTAGAATTATGCAATAACAATAAGCCATAAGCTGAAATAATCCAATAATCACTTTGCACAAAACTGGCTACCAAACAGACAAACTAGCACTTTTGAGCTTTTTTAAGTAAGCTAACAGAACCTTATGGAAATAAGACCTATTTTATTTGAAAACTTAAACCACAAACTAAAAAAAAACCTTTTAAAAAAAACTGTAATTGAAAACATTTTGAAATTCAAGCAAAACTAAAAAAAAATTAGCTAGGATTTTAACTATTATATTATTTGTTTTTAAATGAATGACAAAGTGCTGATTTGAGACCTAAAAACATATAGCTATGTGATCTTTTAAGGACAAAATAAGGTCAAACAGATAAAAAGTGACATGCAAACTACTTGTATATTAAAACTTAAAAGCTAATTTAAACTTTAACTGCTGAATTTTAATGATGAAAGTGGCCTTAAGGCTGTTTTGATTGCTGATGCAGTTGGCACAATGAAAAATGACCAAGACTTAAAACCACAAGCACAAACTTAATGACAGAGGTTTAAACAAACATTTAACCCACCAAGTTAAGAGCAAAATAAGCAATGAAATTAGCAAGAAAAAAGATTTAAGGCTAAAAGAACCTAAGGTTATGATCTTAAACCACAGATCTAATAACCATACACTCAAATGATTTGATTAAAACTAAATTTAACCTATAAAAACCACAAATCAAAACCTTATAAACCTCACTATGAGATTCTAACTCACTTTAAAGAGCTAAATGGCTAAGGGCAGTACTAACTTGCCTGAACCAAACACCGCTTTAAAGTATAAAATCCTATATTAAGCTTATAAATTTGAGATTTAAAGCACAAATTCTTAATACCGTACACATGCAAATTTAATTTTTACCAATCCTAAATGATAAAAGAAAATTTTAAAAAAAAATTATATTTTTTTATATTTATTTTATTTAATATGAATAAAAAACAGTTTTAATAAAAAAAATTGATTAAAATTACTAAACGAACTTGGAAAAATCTAAAAAATTAAGGAAAAGTGCTTTGAGTAGTGCTGATCCTAGGAAAAATAAAATGGTGCAAGTGGCTTATTGAAATAAGCCAGAATTAAGCCGAAATGGTCTGATAAGCTAATAAAAAAAAGGGTTATATATTAAATTTGGTGAGTACCCCTGTGGCCTCTCCTTTTTAAAAACACATTTTTTTTTCTTTTTTTTAAAACTTATAAAATAAGTAAAAACAACAAACTTTTAAAAAGCAACTTTTTTCAAATCTCAAAAATAAGCTAGTAAAAAGCAAAAGAAAGGTGACAGAAAGCTTAAAACTAAATAAAGACTTATAAGTAAAATTGTTTGACTCTAAACACTCAATAAGCAAATGAAAAAGGGCAAATAAGCTTAAATAGATAAAGTCCTAAACGTAATAAGCACTTGGAACAAGGAATAAGCAATCAGAACAACTTAGATACTTAAATAAGCAAATAAGCAGATTTGCCAAAATACAACTAAAAATAGCCTAAGGGGGGGATTTTAAGCTAATTTTTAAGACCCATAAGCTATCCTTATGGGTCTAAAAGCTAAAAACAGATTAAGCTAGTGCTCTAAACTATAAGAAAAAGCAATCTTTAAAAATTTTAAAAAACAAATAAGCTAGAAAAAAGTATATGAAAAAGACAGCTATACTACTTGTGGTTTTTGGCTTTTTGAATTGAAGTGACTCTCTTAGGCTGAAATTTAAGACTCAAAACAAAAACTAAAAGACTCATAACTAAAACAGATATAAGTCTAAACTTAATAAGCAATAAGAAATGGAATTAAGAAAGCCAAATAATCTAGATGACAGCAAAGAGCATTTAACTCAGAAGTATTAAAAGGACTATAACAGGACTAATTCTACTTTATGAGCTAGAATGGTTAAAATGATAAATCACAATCTATCAACCAAAAACAGAAGATTATTGATGCATTATAAACCGCCTTTGATCATAAAAAATATGGCTTCAAGTGTACATAAGAAAAATTAGCAAATAAGCTGGTAAAATAACCTTTAGGACATGCAGACTTGGATTTAGGATAAAAACAACTTCAAAACTTATCAAAACCTATTTTAAATTCAAGAAGACTAACATTCAAACTGAATTAAAGCTTATGAAAACTAGATTGAACAATAAAAACAAGATTACCACTATTTTACCTTATTGAAACTCCTTATCCCAAACACCCCTTAAAAAACTTAAAGTCCTATTAAAAGCTAAAACAAACTTGACTAAGCTACAAATTATGAAATCAGATTTAGTACTATAGCATTTAAGCACAAATAAGCTAAAACATAAGGACAAAAAGCACTGATTAAAAAGCTATACTAATAAGCTAAAATAACTAAATAGAGACACAAATAATAATGAAATACTTAAGATAAAACTAATCTTAAGCCCATAAACTAAAACTATTTAAGCAACAAAGAGGCAGAAATAAGCCATAGGATAAGCAACATAAATAAGCAGATAAATAATAAGCAAATAAGCAGTAAATTAAGCATTAAAGTGAAATTGAGCTAAAAGTTAAAAGTGAAGAGTACCTCAATCCCTTGCTCGAAACAGGAAATTCAAGTAGCTTTTCAAGCTAATCTACAAGCTCATCTTATAAGAATAAGTTGTTAAAAACCCTATAAGCCCATCCTTGTTTAGCTTATCATCCAAAAGAGCTTAATACCATAATCCTTAACCAATAACTTTGTTCTTAAACAATAAGCTCAAGTAAGCTTTTAAAAGTTTATTTGAGCTTAAGTGAGCTTATATCAGCTTATAAAAATCACTTGTAAACAAGAATAAGCTTAAATGCTAAAAACATAAAAACTAAAATTTTCATTAAAAACTTAAAATGGTTACAAGGCTTTTAAAAGTAAAATAACAGAATTTTAAGACTTAAAACATTAAAAAGTAAATTACACTACTCCTCAGTTACACTACACTAGATAGGTTTTTACACAGGAACACCTAATCTATTTATAAAAAAATAAGGTGCAGGTTGTGTTTCTTGTGTGAGTGAGAATGCAAGCTTCATCCAAGCCCTTGATTCATCTTGCTCTCAAAGTCATGAAATCCTAACCCTTGATCTTTATTTATGTTTCATCAGGCCCATCATAACCCTTGATTTGCTTCGCCCAATAAAACTCCAAGGGATTGCCATCATGGATTTATCATTTAGGTAGGGTTAGGTGTGGTGATTGTTGTTGTCTTGGTGGTAAGTTGTAGGAAATGACAGGATGAATAGTGATAGGTCTTGGCCGGAAAATGGTTTTGGGTACTGTGCGTTTAATTGTTAACGGGGTTAGGGGTTATAAGGGGGAGAAGGACCATGAGTGTAAAGTGTTTTGGAGGTTAAAGGGTGAAAGGTTAACATGGGTTAAGTGCATTATTCACACGGACCAAACAATGTAATCCCAGACTAACGATGTATCAGTATAAGGTGTGTATGGATTAAGCTGTTAAGTGGGTTTTGGCCAAGATTTGGTATTTGGGCCGAATTGTAATAAAAGGAGAGGTTGAGATTATAAAAAGATAAAGAGAAATGGAAATGGACTTGGATAATTATTAAAAGGCTTAAGGATTTTAGTCATGATATTTGGCTGACCCGGCCCATTAAGTGGTGTACGGGTTGGCCCGATAAGATTTCTTCAATTTCGTCTTCGGCTTTGACTTGTTGACTTTTTGGGTTGACTTTTACTTTTCACGCTCTTTCCATTCTCGGGCTCGGTTTTGCTTCATTTTTTTCCTTTTTCTGAATATCCGTTACATGCGCATTACAAATAGCAAAACAAGCATATATTTTTCATTTTATGTCCGTTTTTGGTCATTTAGGCTCGTTTTTATAGGTAAAAGGTATTTGTAATTAAGCACATACCAAAATCCCCCATACTAAGATATTGCCGTGTCCTCACGCAATGCCATAAGTAAACACTTAAGCAAACCAATAATCTCAATCCCCCTCGACTAATTACCTGGAAAAGTAGCTAAGTGTTTATCAAGGGGAATTAAAGAATCAATAGCTTTGAAAAGCCCCGTTTTGACCATTTTTAAATCTACACTTATTACCACACATATTTTTTGCATTTTTCTTTTTTCTCATTTTTTTGTACTTTTCTTTTTAAGCAACTAACTAACGTGTTTGACTTTCGTTATTTTATAACTTTTAGGGATCATAGAACAAGAAACATTTCAATCCTAAAATGCCCCAAAAAGGATAAATTCATCGTTCCTGACTTTTCACTTATTCCAAACCAAGCTTAAAACAAAATCACCGTTAAATACAAGTAAAGATGCTAACACTACTCATATTTGTAACTTGTGAAACTTTTCACTCCAGACAATTATTATATCTTAGGTAAATGTGCCATTTCGGAACTTCAAATCCATGATCCAACGTTTGCAAAATTTTCTATCCTCACGTTCCACCCAAAAAGTAATGAGTTTGAAGGCGAGATCATCCCATGTAGCGACTTTCGTCTCAGCACACCCCAACCTTGCGGCTAAGTGACCAGGCTTTTGACACCCCACAGAGACTAGTATCAGGACTCATAGACCTTTTGTTTCAAAACCCTTGGATTTCCCGTATATACATAAAATCACAACTTAAAACGAAATAGTCTTAGTTCAAAAGCATATTTAAATTTAAGAAAAAACTCTTAGGTTTCCCGTATATACATAAAATTACAACTTAAAATGTAATAGTCTTAGTTCAAAAGCATATTTAAATTTAAGAAAAAGAGTTTTTCTCTATATTTATTAATTCACGTTTACTACACTTAATATAATTACACATCCATTAAACTAATGAAATCCTCGACCTTTTAGAAGGCTGCAACATCGGTTGTGAGCCGGCAAGATGCAATAAACTTTTATCAGTCTCGGATAATTACTATGTGCCTTATTTAGAAGACTGAAACATCGGTTGTAATCCAGCAAGATGCAATAAACTTTTATTAACCCACAATTTATAATTATTACTCATTTTTTTCATTTTTTTCACATATAATACCACGATATAGAGAAAATTTATTTTTAGGAAATTTAAGAATAAATTTGAACTAAAATTATTGATATCGACTATACTTCAAAAATTGTTGATTTAAGTTTAATTTTCGAAGAGATCACGTATTATTAATACGGTTAGATACTTATAGGAGAAAAAGCCATAAACTACACTTATGAGCTCTTAAGATTTCCAAATAATCCTTGTTTAGCATCCAACTCATACTTAACTCTATCATTTTTCGTCCTTCGTGAATTTCCGTGAATGCTTAGTCTAAAAGTTAAGGAACAAGCTAGAGCTCAACACACTCGATCGAGTCAAAATTTATTCTTATTCAACCCAGCAGGAAAGTTAAAATTATGACAAAACACTTATTTTCTTTTTGAAAATTTTTAAAATTTTCCATTTTTTGGTATTTTGGTGGTAAAAACGGGATTACGTGAAAACAACGACTGCATGCACAATCAAATTGATAGATCCCCCCATACTAGAACTAAACATTGTCCTCAATATTTTAAGAAGGGTCTCTACGTAAATCTGATATGTGAGAAAACACATATCCGTTTTATATCAAAAATGACCCTAAAAAGACAAAATTATGCTTAAAATGCTTGCATATTGCTTGTTTTGTCTTTGTGATTGTGTAGGTACGGATATCGCAAAAATCTCAAAAAAATGGTCAAAACCGGACAAACACAGACACGGGAATGGAAAAGCACACAAAGAGCCGAGAGAATGCTATCAAAAGTCAATAGTGGTCAACTCATGTCAACCTTATGAGCTCTTCCAAAGCTAGCTCATCTTCCTTAAGTCCATAGTCCAAAAGCAAAGGTACTTATAACTGATTTTAAGGTTTGAGTATGTTAAAGGCTTATTTAAGCTCAATCTTAGCTTAGAGACTAAGAGAGCTTGTAGAGAGCTTATCAAAGCTTATGGAACAGTAGCATACAAATTTGAGGATATGAGAGCTTAATAATGAAAACAGCTTATGAAAATTTTAAAATGAGAATTTTATTAATACTAAAAACGGGTTACAATACTTGATAAAAGATGATTACAAATGCTTAAAAGAAAATTACATTTAAAAACTAAAAGCTCTTAACTTAAGAATTACAGGGAAAAAAGATTGAGAAGATAGATACCCCTCTGAGTGAGTGAGTAGGCCTTTATATAACTGTCAAGGGAAGCTTCTAGGTCCTTAGCCTCTGCACACGCTCCTTTCAATCCTGGCCTTCAATCATTACCAATGATTGGATCTCCATTGTGGTCCGTTGGATTAGATTTAGCTCACACGGATTGCCAGCATAGAAATCCATTATGTGACACTCCTGTGCTTCTTTTGTGAGTTGATATAGCACAAAATCCATCTCCCTTATGTTTGTTGTCAGACCACGTGTCATTTCCCTTTTTGGGTTTGGACCAATAGGAGCTTTGGGTGACGTTTCATGGTGCCATGTCATTCCTTGTAGCTCGAATCTTATGTCCACGCCATCAATTTCATTTTGCCCCTTGATTTTGACATTGTGGTAACTGTTCTTCCTGCGTTTTTATTTTTATAAAAGGGAATTTTTGACTTTAGTTGACCCGGGTAAAAAATAGCTTTGGGCTTTTGGTTATAAAAGGTTTTGGGCCACGGGGTTTGGTGTTGGATTTGTTATAAAAAAAGTTAACGAGTGTTAACTTCTATGAATAGAAAGTTAACACCGTTAGAGCTTTAAGGATTGTTTTTGTAATTTGGCTAACTTTGAGGGACTGGTTTGGTATTTTTGGGATTTTTTTGTCATTTAGTGTTGACCATGTTTGACTGAAGGTTGACTTGAGTTGACTACTATTGACTTTTGATAGCATTCTCTCGGCTCTTTGTGTGCTCTTCCGTTCCCGTGTTCGTGTTTGTCCGGTTTTGACCATTTTCTTGAGATTTTTGCGATATCCGTACCTACACAATCACAAAGACAAAACAAGCAATATGCAAGCATTTTAAGCACAATTTTGTCTTTTTAAGGCCATTTTTGATATAAAACGGATATGTGATTTCACACATATCAAAATAACCCAAACTAAGCAATTGCGTGTCCTCACACAATATTATATGCTTTATAACCAAATACCTCAAAACTTCCCCAAACTAAATCTTTGAAAAGTAGCAAAGACTTTTGTGGAGAGATTTAAGAAATCACAAGTTATAAAACACCCATTTTTCTAAAACTTTTTCATTTCATTTTATTTGATAATATAACTGAGATTGTTTCGACTTTCGTTATTTCCATAACTATTAGGGATCATAGAACAAGATGCATTTCGATCCGAGAATGCCCCAAAAAAGATAAATTCATCGTCCCTGACTTTTCACTAATCCAAACCAAGCTTAAAACAAAATCATAGTTAAATATCAGTAAGGATGCTAACACTACTCATATTTGCAACTTGTGAGCTTTTCACTCTCGACATTTATTATATCTTAAGTGATAATGCTATTTTGTATTTCAACCATGGATCAACGTTTTGCAACATACTATGCTTCACGTTCTACCTAAGAATAATGAGTTTGAAGGCGAGATCATCCCATGTAGCGATTTTCGTCTCGGCACATCCTAACCTTGCGGCTAAGTGACCAGGCTTTTGACACCACACATAGACTAGTATCGGAACTCACGAACCTTAGGTTTCAAAAACTCTCAGGTTTCCCGGATATTCATAGCTTATAAAATAGAATAGTCAAAGTGTAAAAGCATATTTGAATTTAACAAAAATAAATCTATTTATTAATTCACACTTAAAATTAAACATTTATTCAATTGTAACCCTCGACCTTTTAGAAGGCTGCAACATCGGTTGTGAGCCGGCAAGATGCAACAAACTTTTATCAGTCTCGGATTTTTATTCTTACTATGGGCTTTCTTTAGAAGACTACCACATCGGTTGTGAGCCGGCAAGAGGTAGTAAACTTTTATCAACCCACAACTTTTATTATAATATTTTTTATATTTTTATCATCATTTTTTTTGTTATTATTTTTTTTATATATTGAGAAGACTTCTTTTTGAAAAATTCAAGTATAAATTTTGAAAAATTCAAGTATAAATTTGAACTAAGACTAAATTTTTTTTTTTGCTATAAATTACATAAAAATTTTTGATTTAAGTTTAATCTCCAAAAATAGCACGTATATTAATCCGGTTAAGAGCTTATGGGAGAAAAATCAACAAGTTACATACATGAGCTCTTAGGATTTCCAAATAATCCTTGTTTAGCATCCTACTCATACCTAACTCTATCATTTTTCGTTCTTCGCGAATTTTGTGAACGCTTAGCCTAAAAGTTAAGGAACAAGCTAGAGCTCAACACGCTCGATCGGGTCAAAATTTACTCTTATTCTTACCCAGCAAGAAAGATCAAAATTATGACAAAAACACTTATTTTATTTTTGAAAATTTTAAAATTTTTTATATTTTTAAAAATTTTGGTGAGAAAACGGGGTATGTGAGAACAACGGATAAAGTAGGAAAGATCATATCGAAGATATACTACCCCATACTAAAATCAAACATTGTCCTCAAATTTTCCTAGCCTAAGACTTAAAAACCCCATACCAGAACTCAAAAAGGTGGAATGCATAACTAAAGCATGAAGAAAGTATCACACAAATCTTTAGCCGTTTATTAAGTGTGCTACAAGATAAATGTTAGTCGATAATAATCTTTAGGATATCGGATTTTCCCAAACTAATGGCAAGCAAAGGCTAGGAAGCTCGAGTGGACCGGGACAAAACACAAAACATGAGAGTCTTCAGAAAATTT
Organism: Tanacetum coccineum; assembly: GCA_026074375.1. Taxonomy (NCBI): domain Eukaryota; kingdom Viridiplantae; phylum Streptophyta; class Magnoliopsida; order Asterales; family Asteraceae; genus Tanacetum; species Tanacetum coccineum. The sequence continues at coordinate 12,134 of BQNB010144141.1, forward strand.
GGGTCTATCCTGCAAACAATCACAAGTACAAACAACAAATACAAAATATATAGGTAATTATAAAATATAATATATGATATGATGGAAAATTACCAAACTACCCTTGAGGTCAAAGGTAAAAAGGAAAATCTACACAAATATATATAATATAATACGTATATAAACCGGGAAGTATGATTCCCGGGTCGTTATCCCCCAACGATTTGTGAAATTGAAACCACGTTTGATGTTCGGACAATGATTTGAATTGAAGACAAAGATTGATTTGATTATCTACTTTTAAAAATTAAAATAAACAAATTATAACAATTAAGCATGAAGACAAATAACGGGAAATCAAATTTTAGCTAAAAACGCAAAAACGGAGGTCAAAAACCCTAAATTTCTAAAATTAAACCTAAAATGAATTTTTCTTTTTAAATGGACTCTAATTGACTAAAAAGTAAGTTTAAAGAAAATTAGAACAAAAACGGAGTTGAAATGAGCTTTAAAACACGAAAAACGAGAACGGGAACAAATCCCGTTCTTTAAAAATCGAAATTTTGCAAATTAGACCCTACGAAAGCAAAACCAATTTTCCTATAAACTTTATGATAAAAGAAAATTTTCTAAAAAAGATTTATATTTTTTTGATTATTTTTCTATTTTTTATGATTTTTTAAAATTTTTAATGAAAATAAATGTTTAAAATAACTAAACTAATTATAAAAATTCTAGAAAAAATACAAAAAAATAGCTTGAACTAATTAGATCCTAGGAAAAATAAGCTTGATATCACAGCTTATTGAATAAGCTACGAAATAAGCTATAAACAGCTTATAGACAAAATGGGAAAAACGTGTATAAAGATTAAATCTTGCAAGGTTATAACGAAAAAGACCTAAGGGCGCAGTGGTAGTGAGTGTGGTGTGTGTTATAAAAGGGTTGAAAGTGTTGAGGTCGGGGGTTCTAGTCTTGCTCACCCCTGACTTCCACTTTCCCCTTTTTTTTCAAAAACTTATAAAAGCAAAGTTGTTAATAAGCTAAAAATAAGCATTTTTAATAAAAGAAACTTTTTATGAAAAGCCCTAAATAAGCTGTTAAACAGCTTATAATATGACAGAAAGCACTTAGCTACTTGTTTGGCTTTTTAAAGGATTTATAGAACTTCACAAGCTAAAATAAGCTAAATCCTAAAAACAAAAAGAAATTCTAAGACCTAAGTTAACCTAATAAGCTACTAGAGAATAACTAATAAGCCTGAAATCTCCAAATAAGCTCAAACAGTACTAACTTAATGTTAGTACTGCTAAGCTTTTTACTTAAAGCTACTAAACTAATAAGGGTAAAACAAGCTCTTGGGAAAAGCTTAAACTGAGCTTATCTACTCTTCTTAACCTAATAAGATAAAATGCACAAAAATAAGCACAAAGTGACAATCCATAAACTGAAATTCTCAAATAAGCATTAATAGAAAACTTAAAACCAAACAGCCCTAATGGCAGACATTAAGCTTAAAATTCAGTACTCAAATAAGCACTACAAGACTTGTGACTTATGTTTTCGCAAAACCTGATTCAAATCCTTTATACAGATGCTTTTTGAAACTAATTTGGAAAGCTAGAGCTTAAGAAAAAGCTTATTAAAACAGACAGGTCAGACAGCTTATGCTGTCTTTTGATTTTAAAAAGACAAAAATACTAATTTAGGAGCTAAAAACAGATTATCTAAAAAACTTTTCTTGAAATCCAACTTGAAACTACTAAACTACTACCCCAGATCTACTATCTTACCAAAAATCAAGACTTAACAACAATTAGTGCCCTCTGAATTATAAGCTAGAAAATGGCTCTTTATCCGTTTTACTTATCTGATGCATTTGACATGACAAAGATCAAAAACTTTGATGATTAATATGCAGACCTAATGAACTTAATCTAACACTTATAAAACTCAAAACTAAGACTGATAAAACTTAGTGCAAGTAATAGAAATGATTTTAGCTAATAATGCAAGCTACACCTAACAGATTTGGACAAAATATAATCTAACTTATGAAAACTTGAATGACTCTTAATCTAGCTTATAGAACTTCACAAACAAACTTATTTGAGTGATTTAAATCAACTATCAAAAACTAATTGGCCACTAACAGTAATAACGTTTGGTTAATATTGTTATGCCAAACACTACTTTAAACTTGATCAAATCTATTTAGGCATATGAAAATTAAATCTAGCTATCATAACTTGCATACCAGATAATAAACAGCTTTTAACAACCTTAATAAGCAAATATTAATGAGCAAATAAGCTAGAGTCTATAAGCTATAACTATTCTACTTATGATTGAACTATGACAGATTCAATAGGTCAAACAATAGAAAATGAGATCTAAGCTACTTAACTGGGAAACAGATTATCAAACTTAATTATTAAGCACAAAGAGACAGTGTTAAGCTAAAATAAGCAAGAAATAAGTAAAATTAAGCAATTAATAAGCCGGAAACTAAAGACAAAAATGTAAAGAGAAAATTTACATAAGCCTTAGCTAAACAAAGGCTAGAAAAGCTCAAATGAACAGTCTACAAGCTCTGGCTTAAGCCAGTATAAGTCCTTATGAGCTCTTCCAAAGCTAGCTCATCTTCCTTAAGTCCATAGTCCAAAAGCAAAGGTACTTATAGTTGATTTTAAGGTTTGAGTATTTTAAAGGCTTATTTAAGCTCAATCTTAGCTGAGAGACTAAGAGAGCTTGTAAAGAGCTTATCAAAGCTTATGGAACAGTAGCATACAAATTTGAGGATATGAGAGCTTAATAATGAAAACAGCTTATGAAAATTTTAAAATGACAATTTTATTAATACTAAAAACGGGTTACAAAGCTTGATAAAAGATGATTACAAATGCTTAAAAGAAAATTATATTTAAAAACTAAAAGCTCTTAACTTAAGAATTACAGGGAAAAAAAGATTGAGAAGATAGATACCCCTCTAAGTGAGTGAGTAGGCCTTTATATAACTGTCAAGGGAAGCTTCTAGGTCCTTAGCCTCTGCACACACTCCTTTCTATCCTGGCCTTCAATCATTACCAATGATTAGATCTCCATTGTGGTCCGTTGGATTAGATTTAGCTCACACGGATTGCCAGCATGGAAATCCGTGATGTGACACTCCTGTGCTTCTTTTGTGAGTTGAAATAGCACAAAATTCATCTCCATTGTGTTTGTTGTCAGACCACGTGTCATTTCCCTTTTGCGGTTTGGACCAATAGGAGCTTTGAGTGACGTTTCCTGGTGCCATGTCATTCCTTGTTGCTCGAATCTTATGTCCACGCCATCAATTTCATTTTGCCCCTTGATTTTGACATTGAGGTAAAACGGGGAAGACAGTGAACAGTGGTAACTGTTCTTCCGGCGTTTTTATTTTTATAAAAGGGAATTTTTAACTTTAGTTGACCCAGGTAAAAAATAGCTTTGGGCTTTTGGTTATAAAAGGTTTTGGGCCACGGGGTTTGGTGTTAGATTTGTTATAAAAAAAGTTAACGAGTGTTAACTTCTATGAATAGAAAGTTAACAACGTTAGGGCTTTAAGGATTGTTTTGTAATTTGGCTAACTTTGAGGGACTGGTTTGGTATTTTTGGGATTTTTTGTCATTTAGTGTTGACCATGTTTATGCTGGCTTAAGCCAGAGCTTGTAGATTGTTCATTTGAGCTTTTCTAGCCTTTGTTTAGCTAAGGCTTATGTATGTTTTCTCTTTACATTTTTGTCTTTAGTTTACAGCTTATTAATTGCTTAATTTTACTTATTTCTTGCTTATTTTAGCTTAACAGTGTCTCTTTGTGCTTAATAATTAAGTTTGATAATCTGTTTTCCACTTAAGTAGCTTAGATCTCATTTTCTATTGTTTTACCTATTGAATCTGTCATAGTTCAATCATAAGTAGAATAGTTATAGCTTATAGACTCTGGCTTATTTGCTAATTAATATTTTCTTATTAAGGTTGTTAAAAGCTGCTTATTATCTGGTATGCAAGTTATGATGGCTAGATTTAATTTTCATATGCCTAAATAGATTTGATCAAGTTTAAAGTAGTGTTTGGCATAACAGTATTAACCAAACGTTATTACTGTTAGTGGCTAATTGGTTTTTGATAGTTGGTTTAAATCACTCAAATAAGTTTGTTTATGAAGTTCTATAAGCTAGATTAAGAGTCATTCAAGTTTTCATAAGTTAGATTAGATTTTGTCCAAATCTGTTAGGTGTAGCTTGCATTATTAGCTAAAATCAATTCTAGTACTTGCACTAAGTTTTATCAATCTTAGTTTTAAGTTTTATAAGTTTTAGATTAAGTTCATTAGGTCTGCATATTAATCATCAAAGTTTTTGATCTTTGTCATGTCAAATGCATCAGATAAGTAAAACGAATAAAGTGCCATTTTCTAGCTTATAATTCAGAGGGTACTAATTGTTGTTAAGTCTTGATTTTTGGTAAGATAGTAGATCTGGGGTAGTAGTTTAGTGGTTTCGAGTTGGATTTCAAGAAAAAGTTTTTTAGATAATCTGTTTTTAGCTCCTAAATTAGTATTTTTGTCTTTTTAAAATCAAAAGACAGCATAAGCTGTCTGACCTGTCTGTTTTAATAAGCTTTTTCATAAGCTCTAGCTTTCCAAATTAGTTTCAAAAAGCATTTGTATAAAGGATTTGAATCAGGTTTTGAGAAAATATAAGTCACAAGTCTTGTAGTGCTTATTTGAGTACTTAATTTTAAGCTTAATGTCTGCCATT
>BQNB010144142.1:0-16896 GCA_026074375.1 Tanacetum coccineum
ATAATCTATATTTGCTTGAGTATACACCTTCACTCCATCAGTTTGCAATTTAGCTAGAACCCATATATCTGATCATGCATAACAAATAGCCCTTTGATATCATGTCTCTTATTGCTAAACCTCACCCTATGTGAATTCACGGTTCCCATATATGCAAAATGCTACCAAGAAAATAATTGAGATACAACATCAAAAAAATGCTATAATGTACCTTTTTTGGGATTCGGGAGAGAGCATCAAGAATCCGAGATCTTTAACCCTTTTATACAAGAAACGTTAGTTAATACAAATAGATCTATTTTGTAGTTTTCGAAATTCATTTGATCGGTTTGTAAAGATTTTAAAATACAATTCATTCTAAAAAACTTTGATAACCTGCTCTTGATACCAATTGTGAAAAACTAGAAGGGGGGGAGGGGGAGGTTGAATAGTTTTACCAATTAAAATTTTAAATAACTTATTAATTGGTTTGTTGTAGATCTATTTGTTTTATCGTAAGTTAGTGATAATAAATAAATAAAGACTATAAAGGATATACGACACAGATATTTATAGTGGTTCGGCTACAAGGTCACCTTGCTTGCCCTACTCCACTCCTCGAGTCGCCTACTAGAGAGTTCGAATTTACTAGACATCAATTCTCCTTCAAATGGCGGAGAAGCCTCACAAGGTCGCTTACCCTTTTATTCTGTACTAAGCTAAACACCGGTTTCTTATATAGACGAACCACTCCTACTTTCGCTTACCCTTTATGCGGTACTAAGCTAAATACCGTGTTCCATCATGGAGGAACAAACACCCTTACAATGCTTGCCCTCTACTGTGTGCCAAGCATTTTACCAAGATCAACAATAGAAGATCTTATCACAATACATTATACTATTCAAGTTATTAAGCTAAACTTGTCTAAATGCTCCTATCACTATATGATACACATCTTAATGATACTTGATGATGATTGATGCTTTAAGATCAGTAGTTGGATCTTCATGTGATGAGAGATACTTGCTACAAGTAAGACTTGATGCTTGATCTTGTATGCAAGGATCGGTAAAACTTCTCCTATTAAGAATTTCACCAAAGTACTGAGATAAAAAAGATCATGATCAAAGATTAGATGTTAGTTGAATATGAGAAAGAAAAGCTATTCTAATTAATGCCTAAAACCAGAAAAATAACTTGGTATTTATAGGCTTGAAGTTTACTGTAGCCCGATTCTACCGGTTCTATTACCTTAATGGAACCGGCCAGTGCAATATTACAGACCCGACTAATACTATAGCCCGATTCTTGGTGGTTTCATTTCCGCAATGGAACCGGCCAGTGCAACTGGAGGGACCGGCTAACTAACAACAAATCCGAATTTAAATTTCAAAAAATCTTTTCTAGATATAGTAGTTAGAGGTCATGCTGATGTATAAAATGTTTAATATTTTATGTAGAGATAAAAATACTCCTTTTATAGGTGAATCTTTGTTTAATATGTGTTTATGTTCTTCTGGTTGTAATGTAGATTCTAAAAGAAATGATATTTAAATGTATTTTTATCTAGTGATCTAAATGAGAGTGATGCAAACTATAAATGTGTGGGAAATAGATATGTGATGTGATTGAAGTTAGAAAATATTGGTTTTAAACTTGTAAAGCTTTATAGTTTCTAATTACACAGATTGTATGATTATATTTGTTTATCGGCGAAGACTCAATATAATCGTAAAATAGAAATAAACGTTTAGCTTTACGGTTTGTTATTTGATTAACAAAATCTCACGAAGAGACAATTGCTTGAGAAATTGATTAATAATTTCCTGTCAAAATTGCAGATGCATTGTGGAGTAATATGTGCTACAACATTGTCCTAGAAGGGAGATTTGACACGTCAAAGAAGAAAACAAACCACTTGTATTTTCTAGTCTTTATAAAAACTTATTTTGAACTTTACTTAGTTCTAACCTGTTTAGTCTAAAGACATTCAAGTTTTCAAAATGATTATCTTTGTGGGACATCATCTGATATTCATAGTTGTGTAATTTACCGATTCAAAAAATTCAAAAATGCATTTTTATGTTAACGGTCGATCTGTGGACTCATAATTCCTCAGTATTGATATAACATATATAAATCAAGTATTTGAGATCTTTGCCGAGACTTTGTGGTATAAGAATTATTGTTATGAGATGTGATTAATAATTACATGAGTACAGCCTCGAATGGGGATGAGATTCAACTAGTGTGTTCGGAGGTTATGTATTTTGTATTTTTATCTCTTTATCTAAAAACCTTTCCACTTGCTTTTTGTAATTAGAGATTATTCTATAATTACTTAACTTATAGAGTAACAATAATTTGTTCTTTTTTCGGACATTACAAGATACATAGTTTATTTTGTTAATATCATTCTTCGTAAGAATTTTAACAAATTCAAAACTTCAATTTTAAGACTTAATGTGAGTCATCACATTCTATAATCATGATGGTGTCTTATTAACCTTCTAGGTTAGGATGAGCTATATTGAGTTAATATACGAAGACAATACTCAATTTTCAAACAGTTGAGACAGATTTTGATAAGAGAGAGATAATATATTTTAAGTTATCTTATCAAATTGTATTCAAAAGAATTGAAGATAACCCCACTCTAGACATACCATAAAATGTGATATTCTATGAGTTATTGGATTGTAAGACTATACCACAATCTCTTAAATAACTTAATACCCTTTAGGTAACATACTTATTATTTGTGTCAAACCAAATTGAATATGTATTATTTAAAAACCTATTGCAAGCTGTAATGTATACTTATTTAACTAGTTCAAGAACTCAATGTATATATCTTTACAAAAGATATAACATGTTAACTATACATTATTTCGCCTTAGAATAATTTAAGGACTTCGTGTTCATGTCCTCACAAGAAGACATAACTTACTTTATGTTTTGAGACTTTCAACTATTAAAGGACTTCATGGGCGGAGCCAAGATTTTTAGCTAAGGGAGGTCGGCCGTGATTAACGGAAAATGTTATAGTGGAATAAGAATCCATTAAAAACAGGGCGCCGAACGTAAATAAAACTAGATAGAAAAACGACTTGTTTTTTATAGTAAAACTAATGAAATAAAGTAGGTTAATTAAGGGTTTGCTCGCACCCACTAGTCACCTACTAGCCTCCTCTCCTGGAAGGAATTCATTGGTTTATTACTTTACGAAAAACATAAACATAAACATACTCAACTAAACTTATTCTAAATGCCGACCATTGGCTTCAATAGTAATTTTAAGGTAAACGAGATTACTTCATTATTTGGGACATTCTAAAACCACATAAATATTTTATTTGAAGTGGTATTTAATTCATATCTTGACATATATTCTAAATATGGCAAATTGTCCTAGTAGAATATTAATTTCTTACTTTACGGTCAAAAGAACCTTTAATCATATTGATATTGTCATGTGTTGTACCTTGAACACAATAAATATTTCTCTCACTTGTGCATGGCACAACATCATGCATGTAGTCAAACAACAAGGCGTTCGTTTGTTTATGTGGATAATATGATAGTGTCACAGATATTAGGGTTACAAGTACATATAGAACCACATTATTTAATAAGGAATGGTGCACGACTATTCTAAAAAACATGAGTGTTTATAGTTGGAAAATAATGTATTATCTCAAGACATGCTAGAAATAATATGGGTTACTAACAAGATAATAAAGCATGTAGCTCCCACTGAATTAGACAATATTACATGAATGTCTTGTTCAGTAATAAATCGCAATGCTCCCACTCAATTTGACAACATTGCAAATGTTACATAACCAATAAAAACAAATAGTGATCTATTTATTTTCTACTCTCTTTGAAATCCTAATAGTAGCAATGTACTTACGTTTCAAAAGCTCTATTATGTAGATGAGGGACTATCCATCAGTGCTATTTATTAACTTGAAAATTGGGCATGCAGTTTCCTCCTTAATTTAGATTAAAGCAATAACTAGATAAATCATGCTAGTTTGCCTTTACCACTTTTACGGTAATGTTAGTATTTTCTAATTAAGAACTTATAAAGCATCTTATATTAAGATGTTATCATTTGATAGCTCCAAGAACAAGTTCTCTAGTTATTCAAAATGTATTATATGTTTTAAAGTATTCACCACCGAATAAGGATGATAGAATCTATATGAAAATATAAGTCATGCAATCTACTTAACCATGTAAGTTTGCTATGGGTTTGATTTAAAATAAGGGAAATTCTTTCGTTCATGTTATAACTTTTCTGAGCAAGGAAAAATGATACGAGTGACTCTCATTTTTCCTTATATGGAAAGGAGGCTCGGTTTGACTTCTTTTAGAAAGAAACAAAACATCGTTTACGTTTTTAACGTTGCATTAATACTATTAATAGAATCCTAAATTTAATGTTTAGTATTTTCGATAATGCTCTTTGAAGAAAATTAACTACCCATGTTTAAATTTATAAACAATTAACTTTCTAAAGGCTAGGATCCTACTTAACATACCACCATCACATCAGTTCATCCGCTAGCAATAGGTATTCAAAAGGTAATTGACGATCAATAATTGCCAATCTAATTACAACTTCTAGAACATTACGGGACTTATTCTATTTCACTATGAACAAGTAAGCATTTTTCATCTCATCTATGCCTCGAGCTTAAGGTCTCACCAATTTAACTCGATTAAGTCGTCCAATCAAGAACTGTGTTAACGCCAATCAAAGATATTGTGTTAACGAAACACTAATGTCTCACGAAAAAGTGTATAATCACCTTGGGTTGCAATCTACATTCGTCTCACATGATTTAAAAGGCAATTACAAGTGTTCTTACAAATTGTATGGCAACAATTTATTTTTAAAGGGTATTTATATTTGAAGTGTGACAATAATATGTTAGACAGAAGCCATGCAGATAATATTTTGAAATTCATAAAGTTTAATAATACTTTACTTAATTAAGTTTTTTAATTACCGGTGTCACTTATTTTTCTATACGATCTATTGTATAAACAGTAATGTGACCTAAGTTAGATTGACAATTCAACGAGTGTTTCACACATCTAGCTTATTTTATCACGAGAAAATATTAAAGAATGATTAAAAACTATGTAAACCCTAGACCATTTACACTTCCTATGTAATTTCAAGATATTAGGGATATTATAGAGTAGGGTTTCGTAGTAAGGTAGAACAGCACCTTAAGCCTTACCACGAGATACCTCGAACCTTTAGTGATATGCCTTGCAAGTAAATAGTACTTTTGCAAATTACGTCATTAATAAAATTTGAATCTTTAGTTTAGAAAGCACGTTATAAACCTATTAAATTGCAAGTCTCATCGTGGGAAGTTAAGCTATGAGCCCTAACATTATAGATAACCACACCCGATTGACTCATAAGACTTCACAGTTAGTAGTCTATAATAAATCTTATTCTATAGTTATTAGTCATATTTATGTTTTCTTTTTCGAAATCTCTTTTGTTTTTGCACAAGTCAACAACTTATAAAACAAACAATAAATATAAACTACTAATTACACAACATTTATTTAAAACACTTAACAATAAACTCATGCAAATCACAAACAATGATTATAATTATCTAATAATTAAAATATGTATATATTCACATAAGGCTCCCTTTTCCAATGAATCGGGTCACATACATCAAAATACTCGATTGTGTATGTCTTATATAAACATATATCACATAGCACATAAAAGCTGATAAAAAATTTCAATCGACTTTGGGCCCCAACACGACATTGCTAGGGTTTAACAATTAACCAATAACGCGTATATCATATATCGGTCCATGATAAACATGCATGTGTTTATCATAGATAACCAATTAACAATTAATAACTAGTAAAAAACGAACATTTAACCACTTAAACTTTCGAATTTTAACTCTTAAAATTACATACAATCAAGGGTTTCGTCTAATTAATTTAACAACAATAAAGATCCAATCTTTATGATTAAAAAAGCCAAAAGGGCTTAAATAATTAACCAATAACCCTAATTTGTCAAACTTAACAATCTTTGTAATTACAAAAACTACACGATGGCTCGTGATGCCACTGTTGAATTTTATAAACTACTTTAACCGTTAATTATCACGAGTACATAGCGGAGTAAATAAATCACGTATATAATAAGTAATTAACAAAAGGATCAAGAAGCGTGTACCTTTTAGCAATAAACGAACACCGTTCTTGAATATACGCGTATGTATAAATCTAATACGCGAAAACCACTGAAGATCTAAAACAAGATCTCTCTACTTCGACACACATGATACTTTCTTAGCAAAAAAATAAGTATGCTAGTACTAGTAGTGATAAAGTAAACCAAACACCTTCGAATCTTGAATCAATCAACACGAAAACCCTTTGTGGGTTGTTTAGAACAATCGACCAAACAAACTGAAAACCCTTAGGGTTTGATTTGACTGAAGGAGCAAAGAGAAAGAGAAGGGAGATATTTTTAGGGATCTTGATAATCTAGCATACAAATAAAGATCCCTTGGGCGTCCTTATATAGCCATGTAACTTGGCTTGCAAATTAGGCAATTTCACCTCCCCTTGGAGATTAGGAAACACATTGGCTAAGGCAAAACGAAAATAATTCTCACACTTTCTTTTTCTGTATAATTGCATATTATTCATTATAGCATTATCACTAATAAATATATTACACATAATATATTAACCATAATTGTTTTACGTATTAACGCGTGCGTCTCTATATGTTCGAATAAAATTTTCGAACATATATTATTTTACGTGTACATATTCCAACAGAGGTTGATGTCTTAGTTTTGACAAAATTGTATTGAATGTGTATGATGTGCACGACTAGTTTCCATTCGATAAAAACTTAATTTAAAATGATTAATATATAATATTTTTATACTAGGACAATAAGAAATGAATGTACGATATAATGCACTCTTGAGGTGCAAAAGGCAATGCAACAAAAACTAAGTAATAAGTTAAGGAACTTCAAAGTTATTTAAGGCCCGTTTGGTTTACTCGTGGGTTTAGATTAGGATTTGGATTTAGTATTGGATTTAGATTTGATGTAAGGTTTTGATATAATGTAGGAGAGATTAATTAATATATTTTAATAATTAAATTTATTTTATATATAAATATTAAGATAAAAAAACATTATAATTTATTACATTGTAGAGAAAGTTTATGAAATCATCGGTAATGGCCAACCAACACCTTCTTAAACCCATCTTTTTTCTTTACTAAACTTTTCAAACAGCTTGAATAAGTCCAAAAGTTATTCATGGGCCTTAAAAGTCACCAACCAAACGGGCCCTTATATTTATATGTATATACTATACATTAGCTATATAAAGTAAACTAGGGTGTTTTGGCAAAAGAAAAAAGTTTCAAAACATCCTGATATATGTTGCAAGTTATAAAATTACCATATACTCTTAGCTATTTACAATATTTTTATTTAACAAAGCTTATTCTCTAAGTTACGAAGAAAATAAGCTCAGTATTGCAATACTTATAGCTAACGTACGATTTAAAAAAATGTGAAAGTTTAGTATATGTTTTTATTTAAATAAAATAAAATTTAAACAACGACAACAACCAAAGTTCTTCATGGCTCAAGATATTAGGCACTAGCTATTGTCCATATTTTTAGTAGGATTAATTTTGTAATAGCTAAAAGGGAGAGCAACAGATAATATGTCAGCTCCTTACTAATTTTTTGTCAATCCTTGATGTTTTAAGTGATGGTTATAATGAAATAATAAAATAAAATACTAATAATAATTGTTGTTTTTTGAAAAGGTTTAAAGTAGATGAGTGTGCCTTCAATATATAAATATTCCAAAAAATTATGGTAATTGATGATTTTACACTTAAGTTTGTACATTTAGATTTAAGATCAGGTCATTTTTAAAAGTTTAAGATTTCATTGTAATTATATAAATCAATCGAAATATAACAAAAGAAAAGAACTCAGAATACCTTGTGTATTTATAAAAAGATTGATCTAGCCAATTTAATTTTGACTTTTATTGGCAAAAAATAGTTTCATTTTACAATTGAGCTCTTCTATTATTTAGTAAAAGGAGTGGTTGCTACAAAATAGTTTTCTCAATGGTTGTTATGGATATCGAGTAATTGAAGAAAAGAAAAACCTTTATGTAAAATAATAATAGACCTGCAAAACTTATAGATCTATATACGAGGATTTATTCAAGAAAAGAGGATGGCCGGTGGAAGCCGCCTGTTTATGCATAATACCCGCCACCAACATTTTTTGTAATTATATTTGTTGTATTAATTTAATAAACTCATCCTCTCTTGACACATCTTTCAGTAACTCATGGTTTTTATTGATAAACAGATAATGTCTTCGCGCATCCGCGACCTTGCTCACTTAAAAATCCCCTTTGATTGTATAATATCAGCCACCAACAACTTTGATGACAACAATGTTGTCAGCAGAAGTGGATTTGGAAATAAATACATGGGAAAGCTCCTATGGTTGGGTGAGATGATAATTATCGATGCTCAGAAGTATGATAAGGATACATATGACATGTTTTGGACTGAGGTTTCGATACTTTCTAGTCTCAAGCACCAAAATCTGGTTTCATTAGTTGGAGTTTGTGATGAAAATGGTGAAAAGATCATCATAACCAGGCGTGCGATGAACGGAAGTCTTGTGAACAGTCTAAGTGATGGTACCTTGTCGACATGGGTGCAAAGATTGAAGATATCGGTCGGTCTTGCGCATGCGTTGAGCTACATTTATTATGACGAGCCACGTGACTTTAGCGTAATACATCGAGACATCAGCAGTAACACAGTTCTATTAGATGATAACAGTGAACCCAAGTTATCTTGTTTTGATACATCAATGAAAATTGGAGCATCTCAAAGGCACCATTCTTTCCAATGTAATAAAGTATGGAGTACAAGTGCGTATACAGACCCAGCATATGAAAAGACTAAAAGTGTGAACCACAAGACGGATATGTACTCCTTTGGGATAGTATTGTTTGAGTTACTTTGTGGTAGGAAATCAATAATCGCCAACGACACTAACAAGTATTTAGCTCCGGAGGCAATTCTTCATTACAAAGAGAAAAAACTAGATGCTCTGATTGATCCTAATTTATGGGAACACATGGATCCGGTATCATTCACCATTTTCTCTGAGACAGCGTATGACTGCTTAAATGATGAACGATCGCAACGTCCGAATATAGACGAGATTGTCACAAGACTTGAGAAAGCCTTGGAACTTCAACTGGCACCTGAAATATGGCCTGTAAGTCCTTTTTTTTCTCTTTAAATGTTCTGTCATATTTATTAGTAATCAATCTACTACTTCAGTATAAAGCTCATGTAATGTGAGCCCTTTTCATTTTAAGGAACAAGGCAATGTTTAGCTCATAGAGCATCCGTTTTGTTCATTCTTACAAATAACTCTATGATCTTAGCCGTTCAAATACACCAACAACAATAGTTTTAACCTAATCAAACCTTACATAACAAATCTACGATCTTACCTGTTCAAAACAGCTGATGTTTGAGTCCAGCTTTTGGACTCTATTTTTATGAAATTGTGTTAAAACTAACTAGCATGATACACGCGCAAAGGAGTGACACATGTCACCCTAAGATGTGGTTCTAGAGATGGATGGTCAAGATTGCATATCCTTATTATTTCCATAAAAGTAAGTTTAAAAATCTGAATTTTTAAGACTTTTTAAAAATAAAATGTCTTAAATGCTTTATAAAATAGTATAGATTTATGAGAGTGTGTAGACAACTATTTCCAAAGTAAAATTTGTCAGTGTTTGTAGCATTGTTTTTGGACCTGAATTTTGGGAGTTTTTACCCAATTAGTTGTAACATTATAAAATACCAAAAGATGACTCTTTTACAAGTATTGACTAAGTGATCATAAGACCAATATTGCAATGTGTTCCACCTTGATGACATAAAAGTATATTATCATCTTTGGCAAGCTGTCAAACCTCCCAATCTTCAACTTTATGTAAGACTAAAACAAAACCATACCTTCCCTATCTCATAATAGTTTTAAAAGGTAAACTCTACTGAATCAATCTTCAAAAGAATTCGACTAATTCCATGTGGTTCAATAAGTGATTTTATAAGGTACAGTACACCTCATTCTTTATTTGGAAAGTGTGATTTTTTGGTTATTGTTATTTAGGGGCCGGTTATTAATCGGGCATTGTATGATTAATAATTTCCGGATATAATATGAGTCGTTGCATTATAACAACATGTTAAATGCTATTGTTATAAACCTATTATAATTAAGCACATATGTGATAATTTTGAATACTAAATAACAACTTGCAACAAAGTGTGCTAACGGATACACATACATGCCTGATATAGCTAGTCTCTCCGTGCATCCTTGTTTTACAAGTTCCAAATTCGTTATACAAAACAGTTGATTTTTTAGAGGCTCTCATACAAGTCTTAGTTCATATTCACCCCCGCCATTGGTATATACCGCACCCATGGAAGAGCTTGGTATAACGAGTTTGGAACTCATCTGCAGGTGTGTCTAGGGAATTTCGCTTTGTGTACTTTTTAAACATTACAATCTGTAGTTGGTATGTACATCAAATGTATGATTACTTTTGCCATTAGATTCCCGTCGTAGAAACTCATTAGTTAATAATTTAAGTCCATATAACAGAAAACTTGAAAAAGAAAAATAATGCATTGAATGCCCTTTAGATTCGTATGTAAAACGAAAGAGTTAGCTAACGTGTGTTTACAATTTTATGGTTACTTGAATGTAAAAAGTATAATTTAAGGCTAGGATTTCAGTGACCTAAAAAAACCATATTTTTATACACCGCATCTCCCTATATAGTATCGTAATCAAGAAACCACCGAAAACTGTATATAGAATAATTATGAAATTATTCTCTCGGTGGTTTTTGATTACGATACAATATAGGGAGATGCGGTGTATAAAAATATGGTTTTTTTCATGTCACTGAAATCCTAGCCTTAAATTATACTTTTTTTTCGAAGCTTGATTTGAGAAGTGGTTACCATCAGATTCGGGTGTTTGAAGATGATATACACAAGACTGCATAACATGTATCGTTACTTGCATATTTGATAGGTCGGTGGTGTTGGGATTTTATAAACTAGTAAACCACTTACTTACGTAGTGGATGGATCTAGTTATGATGTTATGAATTAACACATAAAATTAAACATGTAATTTTACTAACCGTTATTGAATTACTAAGACGATCTTGATTTCTTGAAACTACACTTCACGTCACCCGAATACGCTAGTGTTTGCTTCACTATTAACAAACTAACAACTTGTGTTCGTGTTACTTGCTTCAACCGATCCAAATCCCTAAGAGGATACGTTTGAATAAGTTGAATGAGGGAAGAAGTGTAAAACCAAAACTAGGATTTAAGTTCTTTGGTTTCTTGCTATGCATGAAAAAAAAACCCGTTAGGGGTTGTTGTTTTCTACCGATCGAGAGGGAGTACAAAGGAAAAGGGAGAAACAAAGTTTTGCTTTTGAGGTTTATATGTGAATGTCCTGGGTTTTTTTTAACCCTAAGGGTGGTTTATATAGCTTTCTAAACTTGTTCTCCAAGTTTAGGCCTACACCTCCTTACGTTTCCAAAAAACTACACATATCTATTCCAACCGGCCACCATAGGGAAAGGAGTCCCACGAGTTTAGTTTTGGTACATCTAAGTCCCTCATATATATTTGACATGTATTAAGTTAGTTTAAAACATTTAACGGTTAAACTAACGACCGCCAAAACATTCAGTGAGACATATTATATAATTAATAAATATCTAACAAGCATATATATTAAGGGGATAACTTGTTTATAATTATTGTAGCCAACTTGGCTACAATCCCATTCTCAAAATACATAAGAAATGACTCATGGACCCACGTAGAGAACTCAGAGACCCACTTTTAGACACAGAGACCCACAATTTTATAGCACAAATTATAGCCAATTAGGTGTAGCTAATATGTTACCATATATTAATTACATAAGAGCAAAACTTGTCACGGCGTATCTTTTCGCCGAATCTGACGTGGAGCTCGTCGGTAGCTCGCCACTACACGACGCAAAAAAAAGACAAAAAAATAACCATTTCATATCAAACGACTAGTTTTTTAAAATAATAATTTTTTTATTTATCCTATCTTTTATAGGGCTAATGACTTGAAAATGTATCAAACTTGTTATTTTTTGTTATTGTATGTAGCCATCTTTTTTTTTGTTATTGTATGTATCCAACTTGAAAATTCATCATATTATATGTAGTCTGTTACCTCTTATTTGCAATGTTATTTCATTTAACTAACGAACAGTTGAAACGTTAGTCCATTTAATTTTTTTATTTCGGTTTCAGTTTACGAGCAATAATAAAAAAAATGTAAAAAATTATTTTTTTTATTTCGGTTTAAGTTTAAGAGCAATAATTAAAAACAAAATTTAAAAATTAAATTTTTTTTATATAGGTTTCAGTTTACGAGCAATAATAAAAAAAATAAAAAATTTTAATTTTTTTTTATTTCGGTTTCAGTTTACGAGCAATAATAATAAAAAAAAAATTAAAATTTATTAAATTTTTTTAATTTCGGTTTCAGTTTACGAGCAATAATAAAAAAAAAATTAATTATATTTTTTATTTCGGTTTAAGTTTAAGAGCAATAATTAAAAAAAAATTAAAAATTTAAATTTTTTTATATCGGTTTCAGTTTACGAGCAATAATAAAAAAATAAAAAAATTAATTTTTTTTTATTTCGGTTTCAGTTTACGAGCGATAATAAAAAAATTAAAAAAATTATTAATTTTTTTATTTCGGTTTCAGTTTACGAGCAATAATAATAAAAAAAATTAAAATTTATTAAATTTTTTTAATTTCGGTTTCAGTTTACGAGCAATAATAAAAAAAAATTAAAAAATTATATTTTTTATTTCGGTTTAAGTTTAAGAGCAATAATTAAAAAAAAATTAAAAAATTAAAAAAAAATTTATATCGGTTTCAGTTTACGAGCAATAATAAAAAAAATTTAAATTTTTTTTATTTCGGTTTCAGTTTACGAGCGATAATAAAAAAAATTAAAAAAATTATTAATTTTTTTTAATTTCGGTTTCAGTTTACGAGTAATAATAAAAAAAATTTAAAATTTATTAAATTTTTTAATTTCGGTTTCAGTTTACGAGCAATAATAAAAAAAAAATTTAAAAATTAAATTTTTTTTATTTCGGTTTCAGTTTACAAGCGATAATAAAAAAATTAAAAATTATTAATTTTTTTTATTTCGGTTTCAGTTTACGAGCAATAATAAAAAAAAATTATTAATTTTTTAATTCTTTTTATTATTGCTCGTAAACTGAAACCGAAATAAAAAACGTGTATAAACCATGTATAAAATGTGTGTAAAAACGTGTATAAATTTTAAAATAACTTGATTTTTTTTTTAATATAACTGAATTTTGAGTTAATTGCAAACAGTCGTTAGCATAAAGGACTAACGTTGCAAATGTTCGTTAGTTAAATGGACTAACGTTGCAAGTGAGAGGTAACAGACTACATATAATAGGTCGAATTTTCAAGTTGGATACATACAATAACAAAAAAAAAAAGATGGCTACATACAATAACAAAAAATAACAAGTTGAATACATTTTCAAGTTATTAGCCCTATTTTATATGTATCCCTTCATTTCTTTTTAAAAACACATTAAAACCATATAAACTTTCTAATTCTCTCAAAACACAAACAAGAAAATGTCTCAATATCAAATGACGGGTATTTTACTAACCTTCTCAACACTAACCCGCACCAGTCATCTTCCTCAAACCCGTCTACACCATCGTCACAAAACTCAATTTCTTCCTCGTCATACCAACTATATCCTCCTTTTGGTACGCAATATACTATGCCCCAAATGACACCCGAATAAATTTATCATCATCAACAACAAGCTTTTCAAAACCAACAACTCAACAACCAATTCCAAAATCTCCAACATCAACGAAATGCGTCACCACAAAGCTTTCATCGACGACAATCACAACCATAATAATCACAATCACGATTCAAAGAACCACAGCCGCCAACAAAAGAAAACTGTAGGGGTATACGAATGGCGAAAAGATCCACGATGGATTTGGACGAGGACAACGAGGTGGAAGAGCAGATCCGTCAGTGCTCACGTTGGACACGTGAGGAAGAAATTTTGATATGCGAGTGTTGGATTGAAACTTTCGAGAATATCGACATCAAAGTCGACCGAAACGAGAATTCCTTTTGGGGCAAATTATGCAAGATTTCAACAATGGTATATATCAAGGTACACGTACCAAGTATATGCTCAAGGGTAAATGGTCTAGAATAAACGGTGATTGCCAAAAGTTCGACGCTATTTACAAACATCTTGAACGTAAAAGCGGAAAAAATGAGGCTGATCATATTGAGAATGCAAATACCATTTTTATGGCTCAGTCAAAGAGGATAAAGTTTTTGCTAGAACACGCGTGACCTATACAAATGATCGCAGTGAAATATTCGGGCCAGAAGCGAGACCTCGTCCCACCGGTAAAACTAGACCCGCAAAAAAGACAAAATTAGAAACGACGGAGAGCAGCGGGGGAAGTGCATCAGGGTTTATATCGGATTCTTTATATGGGAATTTAAGGCGCAAATTGCAAGCAGCCTCATCTGTGCATACGAGGCGAAGAAAGAAAAAGAATTGGCATACACGGAGTGTAAAGAATTGGAGTTTCTCATGATTGATCCCGAGTCGTTGCCAGAACTCAAAGCCAGCATTATCCGAAAGAAACAAGAAAAAATAATGGCAAAATATGATCAAGAGTGACCGGGCATTATTCTTGATTTTAATTTGTCATATGTTTTTAATTTGTCACATGTTTTTATTTGGCGTATCTTTTTTTCATGCGTTTTTTATTTTCATATTGTATATTTATTTTCGTATTGTAGTTTTATTTAAATGAAATGAATTTAGCTTGTTTGAAAAAAGTGAAAAAAAAATGTGGGTGGGTGCGGCACTTAGTGGAGCCCAAATGACATGCATTTGCTCTTTATGAAACCTATTGCTCTAATAAATGTACTCTTCGTGTATTCGTGTGTTCTCCCATAGGTTCACGTATTTCACAACCACAAACCAACAGCTCTCACTTGGGAGTTAATGTAGTACATTAATTTATACTAACAATGAAAAGCGTCTAGCAACACTCCATTGCTCTAAAAAAATACTTGAGTTTTGGTTTCAAAAAATATCTCAATATAATGGTTTATTGCTATTGATATCAACATCCTTTTGTTTCAGATACTGTTAAACCATGTATATAGATCTTAACTCATTCCATATAGTTTAACTATTTAGTTTCCCATTATAGACATTAATACATATTTTCAAATGTAATCAAGTATCATCTTGATTTACCCTTTGGACATGGCCATGTAAACATCTGATTAATTCTAAAGAAGTGCCAATAGTATCATACTATAAGTAGACAATTGGAGAAACAAATTTTGTATTTACTACAAGTGTCGTGGATGCTGCTTCACAACACTTTCAAAAATAGCCTTTATAACTATCTTGTTCAGGATAGCGTTTGACTTATAATCAAAAAGTGATATGCACACATGCAAGGTTTACTTGTATTTCAAGTCTAAAGACCATTAATACAACCATTTTCAATATCTTATTCATGACAAGGATCCAAAAGTAAATATTCGAAAGTTAAGGAAGTCCAATATGCATCCTTTATGAATAAAATGTGAGTTTGGCGAAAACTATTCCCATATTCAAAATGTATAACCACACACTCACACTTGTCTTAATTTAACAATACTCCCATATTGTTAATTGACAATGGACATATCCAGAATAATTAAGTTATTTAAGAAATAAACATGCAAATATAAAACGTAACAGTATAAATGAAAACGATGTATATGAATTTATTATTTAATATAACTGCTTACAGTTTCATTATCCAAATACTAATAAACAGATATGCATAAGACTACTTAGTAAGTTGAAATCCAATGTTCTTAACATACTCAACTCTTTTGGTACAAGACAACTAATAGTCATCTGAGTAAATTTTTCGAATACTTGTTTCAGATTCAAAAATTATGAATGATTTGAATAATATGATGAGTGTCATACTGTACATGTGCATGCTATTACAAGTATCATAGTATGGTATTACCACAATACTCTTCATAGGGTATTTAAAGCCAACAACATACCTATATGAGATAATCATCTTAGCAATTTCTCAAAATGTAAGGGGCTGTTTAGTTGATGAAGTTTTTTCTTGTTTTTCTGTTTCTAAATTCCTAGAGAAATTCATGGTTTTTCTTCTCTAAAGAAGAGTTGAGAATTTTGAAAACTCGTTTAGACGGAGTGGTATTTTCCCTTTTTTAAAAACTGAAAAGATGTTTAGATAAAGCTATTTTCAAGCATTTTTCTTCTCACAGTCAACTTTTTTTCATATTCGACTTTTGTAGGTTTTCATACGTTTTATATGATTTTTTTTAATTTTTTTGTACGTTTTTATAAGTTTTTATACGTTTTCAACCGTCTTCATCCGTTTTTTTACATTGTTATCCGTTTCATCCGTTTTTATACGTTTTCATCCGTTTTTATGCGTTTTCATTTGTTTTTATCCTTTTTATACGTTTTTGTCCGTTTCCATTCGTTTTTATACGTTTTTATCCGTTTTTAATTCGTTTTTATCTGTTTTTATACGTTTTCATTCGTTTTCTTTTCATCCATTTTTATGCATTTT
>BQNB010144144.1:4097-16896 GCA_026074375.1 Tanacetum coccineum
CAAAAAGATTATCAAAAAGGGGTATTTTGGGTATTCCTCAAAGTGTAACTAGCTTAGTTGGGATGCAACTAAAGATTTGAAAAGCTAGTTAGGGTACAAGAGAATATTCTTGAGATATTTTTTGCTTGGAGAGAAAGGGGGAAAGATTTGAAATTTGAATTTCAAAATCTTTAAGCACATGTTGGATAAGAAGGTATGAGGTGTGAATGAGTTGTCATGATGTGATAGAAGGGAGCCTCTAGATCTTGTTTAAAATGAAGGGTTAAGATGTAAAGAAGCGGGGTAAGTAGGATAGGTGATATGGCAAGATCAAGGGTGATTAGAGATTTGTGTTTGTTGTGTAAGTGAGAAGTGAATGTTTGTAAGAGAAGTTGTGTTTGTTTGAGATGAGTATTCAATCCAATGGTTGAGAAGAGAATGAGGGAGTTTGGATTGATGAGGTGGCTTGATCAAGGGTAGAAGAGAAGTATGTTAATTGTGTTTGTTTGAGAAATAATCTAAAGGTTGAGAAAAGAGTATGGGGACTTGGATTGATGAAATGACTTGATTAAGGGTGAGGATGAAGAAGTGTATGTGTGTGTGAAATTTGAATGTTGTGAAGAAGAAGGTGAATAGTGAATGAGTGGTGGAGAATGTTTTGACAAGATGCAGAGGATATATTGTTTGGAATATAGGGAACAAGAAGTACAACAAGTACAAGGATAATACATTATGTAAGAGAATGTGAGTTGGCATGTTGAGGATAAGGTTTGGGGTTTATTTAGTGAAGGTTTATGTATATGAAGGTTTAAAGATGAAGATGAAGAATGGAGAATGAAGATAAAATCAAAGGATTGATTTGGGTTAATAATCACATTGCCAATAAGAGAATAAAAGATTGGGCAAATGTGATTATGGGATTGTGTAGGAAGAAGATGTTTGGAGTGTGTGTGGAAGAGATGAAATCACTTATTGGGTTAGAAAGGTAAACAAGTGATTAGGAAGAATGGGTAGAAGGATTGTGTAGAGGAAGTGTGGACTTGTATATGTGAGGAATACATGTGAGTTTGTATAAACATTTATGGGTAAGGAAGTGAGAAAAGTCAAAGTATGATTAACTTCCAAATACCACAAACTTAATTAGTCATTTAGACTTTAATCCATGATAATCAATAATGGATTTGATCACTAATCATAATGATGCAAACAAGCCAAGTGCTTTGCATCTCAAGTAAAGCATATCCCATAACGGGAAAGAATGCGTTTATGAAAAGTGAGCTTTGAATTAATTTGACCAATAAGGGAGTAAAACCCGTTACGTGATTAGTAACAACGTAAATCCGGATTAAGGTCAAATGAATACTTTCATTTATTGGTATATGGAAAATATGATCACACTAGGTTTAGAAAGAATTTTTGGCCTTTGCTAGACGCGTATGATAAAAGATTTGAGTTGGCGTTTTGTAGAGAAATGGGAAGATTTGTTTTTACTCCTCTCTAAGTCTAAACCTCATTTGGAGTGTTCCCAAATGCTCAAATATCATATACATACCTTTATTGAAGTTTTCACATGGTCGAGTAAGAGGAAAGTCGACAAAAGAAAATCCGTAAAAATGAAATTTGCAAGTGGCGCGCTGGCCACGTGCTGACGCGTGACCAGTGCGCCACAAGCGAAAATCTGGTTTTACGGATTTTGGCTATCGTTTGTTATTTTATGTTTTATATATTTATTTGTCATTATTAAAACATAAAGGAGATCCTAGTCAAAGTTTCACCAACAATCTCCCCCTTTTTGATGATGACAATAAAAATTTGGAAAGCAAATAAAATTACAAACGTAGCGAAGATGAAGACCGCCGTTGATGTAGTTTGCGTCTTGATCTTGGCCTTGTAATTTGGTGAAGCTTGAACATTGTCTTCACCTTATGAGCTTTACATAGCTTGTCTATTCCCATGTATGCAATGGCTCTTTGCTTTCGTAATAGCTAGTTATTACTAGCTTTCTCCCATGATCAATAAGCATCAATGCTTTGCTTTCCTTCTCCCCCTTTTGTCAAATCAAAAAGGCGGGATCTTGGTCTTTGAAAGTTGATATCATTGTAGAGGAAAGAATAGATACCATTGTATGTGCTCCCCCTAGATCGTTGCTCCCCCTTGTTCTAAGGCGGGGATCCATGGGTTAAGAGCACTACCTTTAATGTGTTCTTGGCTACATCTAGCAATAAGCAATCACAAGCAACAAACATATACACATGTGCAAGTCCAACATGGGTTAGCTTATCATTTGGAAACTTGAAGACATGGATTAGTACAAATATGGATTATTGTGACTTTGTACATTGTTGCATTTATTCATATACACATTTTAGCATTTTATATGTATGGTTATTCATGACTCCAATTACTTTTTGTTGAACATATTTGGACAAGAAGCAAGTAAACAATCAAATCATTTCAAGCAAGTTAATTTTATCATTAAAACACATAGGATTACAAGGATACCAACATTAAGTAAGATATAAATACATCTAGTAATAATTTATAAAGTCTACTAGAGAATCCATGGTAAAAGGAGGACACATAGGAGGTATATCATCAACTTCAACCATTCGATATGTGTCATTTGGATATTGATTCTTGATGTACTCAAAAAAGCATTGTTATGATCCTAGCGTAAGGAATTTCCACATCGTTGAGGTAATTCATATGTTTAGCTACAAAGTAGGCAAAGTTGAATGGGGTCATAGACTCAATGCATTAGAGCATGCAAGCAACAATGATTGGCAATTGTTCCTTGGATTCAATCTTTACAAACACATTTGTTATCAATATATCCACCCAAATTCTCAATCGAGCTTTGAGTTGAGATTTATCCCATGATGGGGATACCACTCTGTTACAATGAAATTCAGGTTTTAGTATAGTGTTTTGAATTAAGGCACCGTCAATCAGAGAGTCATTGCAACATGGGATGCGACGATAAAACTTCGTTTTTGTGAAATCTTTTGTTTCATATGACCTACAATAGAATATTAGTCCATGATGAGAGATGTTCACGGCCTTTCCTAGATTATTTAAGTTCCATACATAGTCATGACCATATATATTGAAGTGAAGAGTGGCGGAAATCATGTTTAAGTAGTATTTGGCGTAAAATTCTTGAATGTAGCGTGGATAGATGGTGAATGGTAGTTGAACAAATGAGAAGCATTTTGAGAGAGTGAAGGGAAATGTTATGCTAGCTATGACTAGGAAGTTTATGTCATAGTGGCGACATTCAAGGAGATTAAGGGTTTTATGGGATTCATAGTTTGAGTCTTCATACTCCATGAGGCATCTAGGAGCCATTTTACTAAGAGAGAATTGATTAATGTGAGTGATGATGATAGTGATTACTTTTAGCATCCTTTTATAGTGTTGAGACTTGAGTTAGGTATAAGATTTTAGATTTAACAAGTAGATTTTGAGTGATTAGACTTAGTACTTTTGATTCTTTAAAGTTTTAATGTAGTTATGCCTTTTGTAAGGAAAGTACTCTATTGGGAAGATAACTATGCCTTGGTCATTTAAGATTTTGGTTAAGATTTAATTAGGATTTGGTTGAGATTTGATGATCAAGTTACACAAACTAGTTCCTACAAATATGCATGCATGCACCATGATTTGTCTAGCCATGCCTGATACTTACTTTCTTTGTAGTTTGTTATGTAGAGACCCTTAATCACCATTTTGGATTTTCGGAAATGATAACTTTATTTTTATTGTGTTACAAAGAAAATACTTAGGATCTCGAATGAGTGGTCAAAGTCATCAATCCTACTTCAGTATGTATTTAATCCTTCTTGAATATTTTACATATGTTAGACACATAATCCATTATATGATAGCAAATAGTTGCTAAGTATAATATCTCGGACTTATGGTCGATGTGTTGTGTCAACATTGATAATATTAACTACCATAGTTTATGGTGAATTAATTTCATAGTTTCTCAGAAGAGATAACTATATTATCATGTTTATTAATTGTGTATTTTAGTTCGTTATGCAATACCATACCGAATTCGATTTCAAAAGAATTCTCTTTAACTACGTGAGTAGTTTGTATGTTTGCATAAAGTTCTTTTCTTTTCTTTTCTACCCTAATACACATAGCATGTAATCAACACATAAAATGAGCAAGTTGACACAAATACAACAATTTCAACACAAGGGTGAGTTGTGATCCAAAGTATTTTTGTCAATGAATTTATCTATTTAATCTTTCATGTCTATCATGGGAAATAGAACATGCAATGTAGTGAATAAGTCGATTTCTTATATTTAAATATGTGAGGCAAAAATTACCACAATATTGGCAAGATATAGATCAGATTTATTGTTCATAGCACATAGATTTGACATGTAGAATCCGAGATAATGTCAACCATAGTTTGAATAATGCATTGACATCTATCTTTCATCTTGTTAGAACAACAATGTTGCTTAACTTCCATGCCTTTCACATAAGTCCTAGCACATAGCACATAAGCACATAAGCTCTAAGAGCACATATATCTCTAATAGGGTATGCAAACGACCTCTAGACTTCTATTATTATTTTTGACCCCTTACACCCTCAAATCAATGTCCTATGGTGCATGTCAACCATGAACAACCTTAACTAGACACGTGCAATTTAGACTTTGGAAAATGTCACGCAAAAATCCTAATCTGGTTTAGACTTAGACCTAAGTGTTCTCTCATTCAACTCACTAATTACTTGTTCTATTGGGTGACCTCTAGCTTCTTTTAAACTTTTAGGATAGCCTTCATCCAAAACATTAACTTGTAATGATGACGACCCATTGAGATCTTGAACAATGGGTTCATTGATCCTATCATCTTCTACCAAAGAAGATGAATTGGGCTCGGGTAAACTCTCATCAAAGGTATCATTGAGAGATTCCTTAATTCTTATTTTTTCCCTGTTAAGCACTATGTATGCTTTACTAGTTTGAGAGTATCCTAAAAACACATCTTCGTATGACTTTGGGTCAAACTTGGTGAGATGTACTTTAGTGTTAAGTATAAATACTTTACAACCAAAGACCCTAAAATACTCTAATGACGGCGTCCTATTTCTAAGGATTTCATAGGGTGTTTTATTTATGAATTTTCTAATATAAACTCTATTAAATATGTAAGTTTTCGTATCTAGTGCATGACACCAAAACTTTTATGGAATTGATTGCTCGTCTAACATAGCACGACTTATCTTTCTTAACTTGTGATGTGTTCTTTCAACAATCTCACTCGATTAAGAAGTGAACGGACCCGACAAGTTATAAGACATTCCATGTTGTTCACAAAAGCTTCCAAATTGCAATTTATCAAATTCATTACTATGATTTGTTACGATTGAAACAATAGAACAATCATGCAGGTTTTCAAGCTTTTTACATAATATTTTAAACTTTTCTAAGACATCATTCTTAGACTCTACAAACACAACCCAAGTGTAGTTTGATTAATCATCCACAATCATTAAAGTATAAAAGTTTCCTTTGTAACTTTGAATTGGAGATGGACAAAAAAACTAAGTTTAACAACTTTAAAACCCTAGTAGTTGACACTTCATTCCTAGTACTATTGTTTTCATTACCTTGACTCCCTAAACCACACGTATCACAAAAGTGTCTTTCAAAAATCAACTTTGGTAGGTTCCTTACTAGCTCGTTGGAAGCTAAGTTCTGAACTAACCACATATTAGCGTGAACCTAACCTCTTATACCAAAGCATTGAGTTATCCACCATGGATGTAAGATAAATTTGTTGTTTGGAGTTATCTCCTAATTTGCAAGTATATAAACTGTTTCTCCTAAGTCATTTAGCTAGCGTTTTGCCATTTTTACTAATACTGCAATCTACCTTAGTAAAGCTAACTACGCAATCATCATCACATAATTGACCTACATTAATCAAGTTAAAAGCTATACCACTAACATGCTCAACATTGATAATTGTAATGAAGTCATGAGTAATATTACCTTTACTGATAACCTTGCCTCTTAGGTTGCTCCCAAATACGACATGTCTACCATCATATGCCTTGTACAAAGTAAACAATATTTTATTTCCGGTCATGTGCTTAGTGTAACCACTATCTACAATCCAATCGTCCGGTAGTAGATCGTATTTAAGACACACCTACAAGCAAATATGAATTTAATTTTTTTGGGTAAAGGGTTTCCCGGGTAAATTTTATTACGCCAAAAAACAGTTAAGTATAAAGGATGAGGGCGAGTCCCATATCTCCGCCTGTTACATAGGCAAACAACTTCCTTTAAGGAATGAACACAACTCGAAAGGACCTATAAAAGAAATAATAATAACTATTTCTTCCTATGAACCCTAACTATAATATCCAAATTATCATAAATAGCTTGAATTTTATCAGGAATATCCTGATCTTCATATATATCATCATCGTATGGGTCGTATCTGTAGTCAACATTCTCGTAAGATTCCGTCCACTGCTCAAGCAAACTCTGTGTACCATAGCCATCCTTTTTAGCCAAAAAATTAGCCATATCATTATCAACTGAAGCAACCTCATCCTCACTATCATACTCACATGAAGAAGCAACCTTTTCTAATGGTTTACCTTCATCATCCACCAAAGTAACTTTTCCCTCAATAATCAATTTTTCAATCTTATCAATTTTCTCAACAATAAGAGTAGTACTAAGATCCACTAGAGTTGGTCGCTTGGCTGGCAAAGTTCAAAGTTCCTCTATTTGTACCAAACTCCACATCATTTTTGACCGAGGTAAGCACCTTAAAAGGGTTTGACTTACTTACCTCTTTAGCAGGTTCTACATTTTTCTTCTTATTTATGCTAGCGTTGGCAGTAGGCTTTTTAGAAACAGGTTGAAAAACTTGTTTTGTTGGCTTAAATCCCATCTTCTGGCCAACCGGAATACCTTTAGGAGTTTGACGAGTCTTCTTCAAATTCTTCGTCTTACCAGTAGCTATATTCTTGGGACATTCCTCTTGAACATGGCCAAAAACCTTACAACAGGCACATCTAGGAGGTTTTCACTCATACTTGACATGAATATTACAAGTATAGTAGCCCTTCTCAGTAATTTTAGAAAAAGCTACCACAATGTTATCTTTCAACTCCACTGAAGCTCAATCATAGCTCTAGCATGGCTTAAGCTGCCCCATGATTGCATGCACATATCAGACGTATAAGAGTAAAGCATTAGAGGAGTATGTAGTTTAGTGGCAATGACACTCAAGCCATCCTTGTTAAACGTCGTAACAGGGACACCATGGAGTTTAACCCAAACTGGAACAGTACCAACATCTTCTTTCATTTGGTTCACATTCGGATGCCATTTCCTTAAAATAAGTTAATTATTGCGAATAAACCATGGTTTATTTTCAAGAATTGCATTCAAACCCTCTATGTAGTTAAATTGAAAGGAGAATAACCCTGTAGACAAGCTAAACATTGATTGAACTAGCCTATATTTACCCTAAGTGTTCCTAACATAGTTAACAACAACATGATAGGCCACCCGCTTCCCCAATAAAAAACCATATTCAATATTAGCAAAGCGTTCACTTATAGCTCTAACAGATTCTAGTGGGACAACCACATCAATCCCATTACCCCCTGGTGTAAATAGAGTATGAAAATTCACTTTCTTCCTACTTGGTTTGCCAGTTACATTACCATACGAAGACTTACCAAGGGTATTACCAGTCGTAGTAGTTTCTTGCATAGGTAGTGGTGGATACGATTTCAAACCCGTTTTCTCTACCAATGAACTTGGCTTTTCCTTTGCCACAGTCTCGTCAACTATAGACGAAGAAACAACCTCCTTTACAGCAATAAGTAGAGTAGCATCGTTCATGATCCTATTTAATTTCATAACCAAAACAGTACCTGTAACAGTATTCGCCTTTTTCCTATGATTATTCTTCCTCCCTCCCGAATCCAAGAACCCACAATTCTTGATTACACCATGCAATAACAAACAACACCACCAAGTTTTGAAACCTAAGCCCTAACAACGACCAATATAGGATCAACCGAATCTAAAAACCCTGAATTATGCGTGATCACTATAAACCAATAAGCCACCACGATCAATAGAAAACCCTAACAGCTTGGATCGTAGTAGCAAAACAGAAACAAGAAGAGATTTGAAAGCAGAAACCCTATAATCGAATAAAAACCCTAGCGATTAATCAGACCAAGAACAAGATGTGATGAAGAAGAAACACAAACATGTTAATTCTTGATAACAATCATAATTAGAGTGAGTAGATTGGTCAGGTTTAAATCAATTTCGGGATGGAAGTTGTGTCGCCAAAACAATCGCCTTAGGGTTTCGGTGGGAGGTTAATTTGGGGTTGCAAATATGAATTTAAGGTCGTGGTACCTATTGTTTTATGGGTCTGTTATGGTTAGCAAATATGGTGCCAAGTTAACCATTCTTGGGTCTTGTAGAAAAGTACATAGTTTATTGATGTGTGGTCGTCGTAGGACTTCTACACGAGAAGTTTTACAACTCCTTAGGCAGTGCACCTAATCGTTGTAGTGTAGTATAGGCAAGACTCGGGGTTGTTTATCGTTTACTCGAGGAATAGGTTGGGAAGGCTTGATCACGGTCTAGCAAAATTCTAAGGATTAAGAGAATATTATTTTTGAATTTTTATGTTTTATGGAAAGCAAGTAAATCATATAATTGGAGAGAGGTTTGGTTTTAACTATTTAAACTAAATATTAACTATGCTGCTGGTGATAACAATAAGATAAAATATTATGTTTATTTAATCATGTATTACTCCCTAGGTTGCTTCTCCTAGTGTTGTTGCCTTGTCACACTTGTGATGATCTGTGTAACTATTTCCTAAAGCATGAACGAATTACACGAACACGCCGTCTACTTAGTATGCCGCTAGAGCAACGCACATGCAAGGTAGTATGAAGACTATTACACGGCCCCTAGGAGTACACTAAGTGCATGTGAAATATATTAAGAGTGGATCAACCATATTAGGGGGCAAGGTAGTATGAAGACTATTACCCGATGGTATCCTTTCTACACAATCACGTTTCCCTAGACATATCAACAGTGATACAGACAAAAGCTGGTTTTCTAAGACCTAACGTGCACATCCATCACAAGAAGCAACATCACTAAGATCTACATCCTAGGTTTCATACAATCATAAATAAACACAATAATAGGTTTAGCCAAGCATGTTAAAGATAAAGCAAAAACAATAAATCAAACAACACATAGACATACTGAATGATTAAGTAAACCTGATTAAAACATGAATTAGAAGAGGTACAATAGGGTTTTTAGGCCTTAAAATCGTCTCCTACAGCTGCTAAACGAACTAGGGTTCGTACCCTCTTTTTATTCTAAAGTTACACACTTAAACCCTAAATTCGGGTTTGTATATATAGGAAAAATGACGCGACGACGTTGCATTTTAATCATGACGCCGTCGTAAGATGAATCTTCTAGATCTGCGTTTGAGTCGGTGCGGGCTGACGCCGTTATGAAAATTGTGACGCCGTCACTTGATGAGTTGTGACGGCGTCGTGTATAGCTTGTGACGTCGTCTCTAGGCTCTGTGAGCACAAATTTTCAAGAGTCTTGGTGATGGTTCGTAATCTCGCCCGTTTCTTCTCCAAATAAGCCCAAGTCACGTGTAATTCATCCAAATGCCTTCCAAATGAGAAATACCTAAAAAGGAACGATTAAGTACCTATTTTAGGCATAAATGCATGATTTTGGGGGTGAAACGACCTCGAAAAAGTGTATAAAATGACACCTCATCAAATAACCCTACACTTGGGATTTGCTTGTCGTCAAGCAAATGGGCTTTTCTATCTGGACAATAACAATATAAGGGGTCATTTTACCTATTGTTTAAAAATATTTTACAACACAACCTTCTAGACCTCGTAAATAAAAGCACGGAAAGTATATACTAGCACCTCACATAAGTGTTTGGGATTCTCTCTTTCACTCGGATATATAATGAATTATAACATATGGGGGAAACGGAAAATCACACTCATTACCTGTCATAGCATATAAATTACCATAGGCTTGGTAAAGGATCAAACCTCCACCGCTAGGTGCAAGTATTATTCATTACTATCTAAGAGGTCTTTTTTAAAGGGTTGTGGGGTGTAAGATAACATATAATGGAAACGGAAACGGATGGGATACATTTGGGTGGTGACTTTGGGTGAATTTGGGAAGGAAGGGTTAGCTAATTACTTACACGAATACACGCTGGGTTGGTTGCTAAGCCAAGACTCAGACAGATATATACAAACTCTACACAACTCTACATCAATCTATTTCTTTTTCTTTTCTCATTTTTTTAATAACATAATACATCACATGGGGTTTATAATACGTACCCCTACACTTGAGCTTTTACATGCTCGATACAATCTAACTAATGACCCGTTTTGAGTGGATTAAAA
The DNA here is from genome assembly GCA_026074375.1 of Tanacetum coccineum. Lineage (NCBI taxonomy): Eukaryota > Viridiplantae > Streptophyta > Magnoliopsida > Asterales > Asteraceae > Tanacetum > Tanacetum coccineum. The sequence continues at coordinate 14,589 of BQNB010144144.1, forward strand.
TAACATGGAGATCATCTGACAAATATATGGGGGTATTGACTTAACTTTTCTTCCCCATTCTTCTACGAAATAAATACTACCATTAATCCCAATCGTCCTAAAACTGTATTTACAAGGATAAGGACTTAGCAACCGTGTACTCAATAATTAACTTGGGTTAAACACAATAATGTACTAAAAGTGAGTACATATAAGGTAGGCTAAGGCTTTTTGGGTGTAATGATTGGTTTAAGAGTGACAATGCTCTTCATTAATAGTCCGGATTAACCAAAAAATTACTAGAACCGTGAAAAAGATAGGCTCGGAGGGTTATACTAGGGTATCCTGCACTAACAATGAGTGCATGGCAAGGGTGTAGGATAGTTATATGATCGATGTGACCATCATAACAATTACAGGTTTACAACATGGGTTAATCCTAATGCCTCTTATCAAGCAAATCCTAATACTTACTATGCGGTCTCGGGATGCATCACAAAAACAAGTTCTAAAATTTAATATGCTACCGGTACACTCATATGAATTTTACTAACACCAGACATTCCAGAAAAGGCGACGAAGACCACACGTACACATCCGTAAAATGACAGAATAGGGAACACATGATTGCTCACTCCTTAACTCGAACAAGCTAAAGGTATAATATCTAAGGGTGAACCTCACATTGTGGGGGTGGAATTTTAAGGGTTTTTAGGCTAGTCATATAAATTCCTATCCATGGGACGCTAGTAATACTTGGTTTTCGTTGGTGTGTGCCGTAAAAAAATTTAAATTTTGGTAAAAATCACCCTTTTATGCTATGTTTCGATATATTACCCATCTTTTTAAGAACAAAGCAAATGGAAAATGAAAGAATAGTTTCTAAGGCTTATTTTCCCCCTACACTTAAGTTGAACATTGTCCCCAATGTTCTCTAAAAGTACCCGTTAAAACAGATAAAGGGAAAAGAAAACAAGGAAAAGAAACTAGTACTCCCCTGGTTTACTTAATAATGGAGAAGAAACATGCGATAACTGGTTAAATCGTCCTCCGAGAATCATCTAATGAAACTTCCTAAGAACTTCCAAGCTTCTTCTCATCAAATATAACCTGTAATCAAAGACAAAGACAACTATACCCAAGCATAAAATGTGTGATTTACCAATATACAATATGAATTTAGGGTTCGAATCGATAGATAGGATGAAAGAATTGTTAAACTCATTAGGTTTTGCAGGTTTAAAACAGAAGAAGACATATATTAAATGTTGCACAAGTTTTATTTTCAAAAATAATTAAAAATTTTAAGTTTTCAGAACCTGGGCGTTTGACACCGTCAGGGTTGTGGTGACCCTGTCACAGGTGTCGTGGTGACGGCGTCGCGTGTTAATCGTGACGCCGTCTCCACAGTCTGTGAAAATGAATTTTTTTGTTTTTGATGAAAAATTTCTTGCACTTGATTCCATAAATTAATTCCAGTATAAATGGCAGCATAAAACCTGAGATTTAACAATTCAATCATATGACTTGAAACTGACGCGAATTAATCTAAACAATTCATTTATCATGTTTGAATTTATCTCAAAAGCCAGATAAATTCCCCTACACTTATTGTTTGCAAAATACCTTTTATTGAAATTAAGACGAAGTTAAATACAATATAATAATAAAACAAACTATGAAGAGTAAAACACACATGACACTCCTAATATGCGAGAAAGTAAATTGTGTTGCCTCCCAAGAAGCGCTTTTCTTTATTAACGAGTCTTGTAGCTAGACTCGAAGTCACACGTCCTTACGTGACTTCTCCTTCATCATCCATTCCTGTTAGGTATTTGGGCCCAAGCTCTAGGCATTCTTTGTAAAATCCTAGTATCTTGCTCATTACATACTCTACTCCTCTTCTCTTGTCCTCCTCGTTCCTAAGATAGACTGATTTGGTATGCTCCTTTTCTAAGTTTGACAGTGATTCGTATTGTTCTATCTTATGGGGCATCTTATAGGCAACCTCATCGGCCCCGTTAATGAATCTTACAAGTCCTTCGGGTGGGTCGTAAGTCATGTTGGATATTTCTATAAAAGGTCTCCCTAGTACCAATTGTGACAACCTAGGGTCTATGATTAAACTAATATCCTCGAGAATCATGAAGTCTATGACATAGGTGAAGTTTCCTACGAAGACATGCATCACTTTGATTCTTCCTGTGAAATTGCTAATTCCTCCATTCGCATCTTCCCTAGGGTCAAGTTTTCTTCTCATGATCCAGTTGTACATCATTCGGGTTATGATATTAAGAGGAGAGTTGAGGTTGATGTAAGCTTTTTCGAT
>BQNB010144145.1:0-16896 GCA_026074375.1 Tanacetum coccineum
TTTTTTTCGCTTCCATTGCTTGTGGGCAAGCAACACATCAAAGTGTGGAGGGATTTGATAACGCCCAAATTATACATGTTTCTATGGCGTTATTTTATGTTTATTCTATCATTTCTAGTGAACTTTTGGTACTTAATTAAGCTTGAATTGCTTATAGGTTCACTTGAAGACTCTAGAGACTAAGCACATGAATCTATACACTTTGGGAGACGAATACAAGAAAAGAAAAGATTTCTAGCCAAAGTTTAAGAAGTCCGCCGCACTTGCTACATTGTGCGCCGCACTTTCCCCTAAACCCAAAACCGCCGCACATTTTCCCAAAGTTTGAAGAATTAAAGTCCATTAAATGCACCTACATTAACTCACCAAAACCGTCGCACTTATTTGTAAGTGCGCCGCACTTCCAGTAAAAGTCATTAAATGCTATCGCATTAACTCCCAAAGTTCACCGTACTTTTTCCTAAGTGCGCCGCACTTTGCACCCAATCTTGCCTATAAATTGAGGACGAATTTTCATCCTCAAGGCATCCCTCCTCACAATCATTCATCACATTCTATCCCATTTTACACACACATACTTTCCATCCTTTCACCAAAACACCAAGAAACACCTTTTCCTTTGAAGAAAAAGATCCAACGATCAAGAACGAAGAAGTTTTCTTACCTAGTTGTTGAAATAATGGAAGTTATGTAAAGTGTGCTTTTGTTATGAACTTCTTAGCCATGAGAGGCTAAATCTCTCATGACTACTCAGTGAAGTTACGATAATGAATAAGTGTTTGGTATGATCTTGATCGCTTTAATCTTAAGCTTATGTTTCAAACCTGTTATATCTTACTTTATCTATTTTGGCTTATCGACTTAGATTAATATAATCATATTTGGTATAGGTCGAATGACTCTATGATCTATGTGGTTTTTAACGATTTGTCTAATGTCTTAACGTTTGTGCCGAGAAAATCACTTTCGTAAATTGATAAACAAAATAAGCTTTGATATAATAATAACTGGATTATTTGAGTGACACATTTGGTCTAGTTAACTAAATATAAGTCTTAAGTTAACCATGTTAGTTTGTGAAAACGTTTTCTGACGAGAAATCATTTTTATAAATTAAAGTCCCATATTCGAGGTCAAATCATTTCCAACACTTATAAGTTATTTTCAACTATCCGAGTAGTCATACTTTTTATCATTGGTAAAACTAAAGTTATTTTCAAAGTTGTTAAAGTCTATTTTATTTTTGGTTATTTGAACACTACTCTAATCTTTGACGACCTGGTGCTTTTACCTTAAAAAGATTATACTACATACGTAGGTTATACATTTACCTGTGTGTTTCCATATAATTATCCGGTATTTTCAGTCTTATAAATTTAAAGCTTTTGAAACAAATTAAAGATTTAGTGGCCGTTGCCGAGGATTTCTTAGCTATTCTGTAGTCAAACTCTGGAGAATTACTTTAACCCCCCCTCTTTTTCAAAAATTGCCGTACAGTTTTCAGGCAAACTGACCCAAATAATTTCTCTCTTGGATGCATACACGTGCTTCTAATTCTGAACTTGTTAAACTATTACCTGAACCTGAACATACTCTGAATCGAAGACTTCATCGACGAAACAGAAGAGTTCCATACGATCACAGAAATAATCCACCACAACACCCAAGAATTGTCTACCCGCCAGTTCTTAACATCAACTACTTCCGTCACTTTCTTGATATTCTTCGAAATTACGATCCAATGGACGATGAACCAATGTGGGCTGCTGACCATGTTGTCGCTCCGACTCCTGGTTCCGCAATCACTATTCCTGAAACTGCTAACGAATTTGCTATCAAAGGTAACCACTTGACTCTTGTCAAAGGAAACCAATTCGATGGTAGAACCAAAACCCCCCCCCCCCCCCCCCCCCCCCCCCTCCCCCCCCGATCCTCATAAACATATTTATGAATTCCTCATAATCTGCGATATGTTGTACAATACAAGATACTGAGAATGAAGTCGTCCGCCTAATGATGTTTCCCATATCCCTCAGTGGAGAAGCAAAAACATGGCTGGACGAACTCAACGAAGGAACTATCAAAACATGTGATGAACTACGAACCGCTTTCATTAGCCGTTTCTTTCCCCCAGCTCTTTTCGACCGACTCCTCAGAGAAATCCGAGCTTTCTCTCAACATGAAAACGAATCTCTAATCGATGTTTGGCTTCGTATGAAGGAAATGCTTCGAAACTACCATGGTCACAATTTGTCCAAGGGCAATATAATTAAAATCTTTTATCACGGCCTTAGCGAAATAACCCAAGAAGTTCTAAATGCCGCAGCTGGTGGTATTTTCCTCTATAAAACACCAAATCAAGCTTATCAGCTTCTGGAAGATAAAGTCTTACTCAAGCTCGACTAGGCTAAAAATCAAAAAACCAAACATCTCTTAAAAAAACTGTTGCTTTCGTCGATGAAGGTAACAGTAATTCTAATATTGACAAAATTATAGCCTGAATGGATGCCTTGACCCTGAAAATAGATGCTCAGTATAAAGAACTCCAAGCCCATACTAAAAAAACAAAACCCGATCTTGATGAAGATAATATACTTATGTCCCGAGAAGAAGAAGCTAAATTCATGCAAACTTTTCGTAAGACTCGTTTTTATAATAATTACCGCGACCAGGACTCGAATCGCGATAATTGGCGTTCAAACTAACGAAGTAGTTACAATCGAGACAACTACCGATCCAATACCGATGATAAACCAAACACTTCAAAAACATTCACGATTCATGAAATTCTCAGCAAATCGACCGAACGCTTTCATTAAAGAAACATTCATGGATCTCAAAACCCAACTCGAAACCGTTTCCAAAAATCTTCAACTTCATTCAAAGCCTTGAAACCAGTGTCGCAGTACTTGCAGACAAGCAATCTGTGCCTTCTAGATCTCTTCCTAGTAACAACTCAACCAAACCCATCAAACAACTAACTCCCAACCACCAACCACCGCAATCTCGCAATGAGAATGTAAATGCTGTATTCACAAGAAGTGGTAAAACTTACAACCCACCAGTTAACCCAAATGATCAACAAAACGATTCTGAAACTCCTATCAACTTCGATAGCGATGATGAAGACGATGAACCGACACCACAACTAAAAACTCAAAATCCAAAATCAGTCAAAGAGACTCTGTTACCCAAACCATACAAACCAAAATAAACCGAATCCCTAACATCTTAGGAAAGAGAAAATGGAAGCTCAATACGGAAAATTTCTTGACATGATCCGCGCTGTCCGAATCAATGTACCTCTTATCGATGTCTTGGCCGGAATGCCTAATTATGGAAAATTTCTCAAGGAACTAATAAGCAACAAACACAAAATCGAACAAATCTCTGCCGCTTTCTTAAGCGATGAAAGTTCAGCAATGATCCAAAACAAAGTTCCACCTAAACTCGAAGACCCCAGAAGTTTTCTTATTCCATGTAATTTTAACAAAACCTTCTCCTGCAATGCCTTAGCCGATCTTGGTGCTAGCATTAACCTTATGCCATATTCATTATATGCCAAATTATATCTCGAGACTCTTAAACCTACTAAAATGGCTCGAATGATAGCCGAAGAACATTATCAATACCTGATGGAATGATAAAAATATGCTCGTTGAAGTTGGTAAATTCACCTTTCCTGCTGATTTCGTTATTCTCGAAATGGAAGAAGATAGTAAAGTTCCCCTCATCTTGGGACGACCATTTCTTCATACTGCTGATGCAGTGATTCGAGTTAAACAAAAACAACTCAACCTTGGAGTTGGAACTGAACGAATGATTTTCAATATCGATTCTGCAATGAAACACTCTTATTCAAACGATGATACTTGTTTCAGCATCGATGTCATCGACGAAATCTTAGAAGAAGATTTCGACGCTCTTTTAGACGAAGGTAGTAAAATCCTTTATTCCATCGAAGGAACCCTTCTCGAAGAAGAAATCTTTGCTGAATTTGATGAATTCATGGCAATGACTGCTGATGAAAACTCTAACTCTAATTCCAACACTGAAGACCCACCGTTTGAAAAAATCACCATCAATACTGATTATAAAATCATAACATCTCTCGAATAACATCCTAAGGATCTCGAACTTAAACCTCTTCCTGATAATCTGGAATATTGTAATCCCTAGAAGAAGCCTCTTTTCTCTTTATCATATGCATCTCAGCCTATCCAAAGAAAAGAAAAACAAACTCATATCTGTTCTTAAAAAGCACAAGCAAGCCTTTGCTTGGAAAACAACTAATATTCCTGGTATTTGCCCATCATTCTGCAAACATAAGATACAACTTCTTGATGACAAGAAACCCATTGTCCAAAAACAAAAGAAAGTTAAATCCAAACATGCAGGAAGTTGTTAAAAAAGAAATCTTGAAACTCCTAGATACCGATATAATTTATACAATTACCGATAGTCCTTGGGTTAGTCCTATCCACTGTGTACCAAAGAAAGGTTGTTAGGATTTCATTTTATGTGACGACATTACGGAATTACCATAGTTTAACATACCACCATACGTAGGGACTAGAGTAGTCAACTTAGTAAACTTATGTAATAGATGGTGGTATAAATACCCCCCATTGCTTCCATGGAGTAGTTTGACTTGTAACATTTCATTTCGTTTTATTTTACATACACACGTTCTCTCTCTAGAGAAGTATGCATTTTGTTACTCTCTCCCTCTACTCTCTCTCTCTAGAAATCATGACTATCTTTATATGGTTTGATTCACCTAGACCACAGGATCTATAAGTAATTAAACCTGTCAATTGACATCAGAGCCTGGTTGCGTTCTTGGGTTGGGGTTATGATTTATGGTCCGATTGGTCTTGTCATTTGTATCATTGTTTGTTGTTCGTGTTCCGGTTACTGTTCATCACTGTTCATGTCACTGTTCACGTCACTGTTCATACGATTACTGTTCATCGTGTTTTTTTTTTCTTGTAAAAAAGTCATGGAAATGGTTGTATTCTTGTTGTTTATACTTTTTCTTGGTGCTTAAAAGACAAGTTATAGCTTAAATCATATCTAGGTTTAAGTTGCTTCTTAGTTGCGTTTTGATAAAAGAAAAAACCCAGATCTGGTTTTTAAGAAAAAGTACAAAAAGGACAAATTTTGCAGGTTGCGTTTTGTGAAGAACGGTTGCGTTTAGTCAAAATCGAATTGCGTTTTGGTGTTGCGTTTTGCCTATTGAAGACCCTTAAAGCAAACAAGTACAAACGTTATGCTGCCTGTGTTTTGTTTCTGTTGCGTTTTGTCTCAAAGTTAAACATTGCGTTTTGTGAAGAAACAGATTGCGTTTTGAGTTACAAAGAAGTTGCGTTTTGTGTTACAAAGAAGTTGCGTTTTGACTCAAAAGGAAATCTTGCGATTTGCCTCCACAATCCAAACGAGTCCCAACTCGGTTAGTACCGATTGACCTGTCAACTCAACAAGTCAAAAGAAGATGGACAAACTCAACAGACTCGTGTACCACATCAACAATCATAACAATTACACAGCAAATCCAACATCATCAACACCCTTAACCCATCATCACACTATCTTTACAACAAATCCATCACCTACATCCACATCTCCCTCATCTCACTTCACGACTCGAATACAAAGAAAAACATAAATGATCTCAGATGACGTGTTTCGTGTCTTTCATTAAATTTCTTGACCTTCAAAGATCATTAACACGAAACAATACTCTTCATCGATCTATTAAGGTCGAACAACCCTCTGTTAATTTTCGAATATCAAGATTGATTTATAACAAGGATGTTATAATCAATCTTGGTTTCGTTTCATCTCACAAGAACAACGAATGTACAAACCTACCCGAGACCCACAAAAGGATCTTGTAGACTTGGCCTTGGTTCGTGTAAACTACTAATGGCATGGTTTCTACTTTGATGTCGGCAGTAATAATCAAATAGGTTTTGATAAGGTGTGGGTTTTATTTGGCTAACTGAAGTGGGAGGCGATGGTAAGGATGTGTGAGTGAGATCAGGGATTGTATTCCCTAATTTGATGGGAGATTGAGAAGATGAGGTGACTGCATTTGTGTGTGACTGCATAGGGTTAGGATTATTACAAATTATGGTGGTAACTCTTATAAATCCCCGTAATTTAGGTTAAATTGTATATGTGTGGGTTTATACATCTATACTGGTACCGGGATTAATATTAATACAATGGCCGGTTTTATAAGTAAGGAATATGATTGGCTTGGGTTGCACTTTATTGATAGAATAAAAGTTAAAATGTTGGGTTGGACTTTGAGTCATACGAAATCTATAAGTATTATCACTGGGCCGAGAATGGTGTTTACCTAAGTTCAAGTGGACCGAATTTTATTTGCCAAATGCACTTAAGACTCATTTTATTTTACTATGGAAAATATTAGGCTTCATTTTTATAATATGTTGGTGTAAGGTGGTATAGTTTTGGGTTTAAAAATTACAATTACAATTATAAGTGACGAGACCGGGAGTGACTTATAAAGAATCATGGAGCTTAAATTTTAATGGCTAGTATTGGATTTCATGACTACGGGGTTTTTGTATGACGTTACTTAGTTGAGTTTGAAGTTATTTGGTGTTTTTTGCTTCATTCCCAGGTTTGTTTCATCGGGTTGTCTCCATCAGTGGTCATCAGTATTAGCCTACAGAATTGATAAGGGGATTTAGACAAACGGCTAAAGATTCAGATTACGATGTCAAGTGATCACGAAGTTGATTTAGTATCCCTTATTTGATTTTGAAGTTGACTTTCATGAAGGCGTGTACTTATTTTATCTTGAAGTCGGAGTTGGTTGGATGCATGATTTCAATGATAACTTGCTCGTGCTTAAAATTTTAGTTGAAGACTTAGGTTATCTAGTTACCATATCGCGGAGAGATGGTTAAAGACCTGTTTTAACTATCACATAAAGGATTACGTTTGAAGTACTCAGTTCACACGCATAAAAGGAACGACGTGAAAATAGCAAGAGGTGTTAATGTCTCATACATGGGTGGAGTATTGAGTACTTAGATATTTGCTTGGAGCACAAATTTTCTACACCGTTCTTCTAACATCAGTGCAACCTTAAGTCACAAGAACGGGAAATTCTACTTCAATTTCAAGTTTGGTATATCGGGTTTTACTACCACAGTGGTCACTTCAAATAGCCTACATAAAGGTGTAAAGATTGTCAAGAGAGTTTATGAGTAAGATTTTGATCAACAGCTGATTCTACCGGATACATTGAGTGAATTTTAATTCTTCACACAAAATTTCAAGTATATGTGCGTATAATGTGTTGCTAATTCTGAGGTATCAAAACCAGCAAGAGGGAAGGAGACATACATCTGAACGCACAACGAGTACACGTGATAAACTTCATACCTTCTTCTTATTTGAGGTCATTCCGGGAAGACAAAAGTCTTAACCGCAGAGAAAAAGTGTTGTATCTCGTGGTTGTTGGTGTATTATTCCAACTACGTGGGGGAAGTGATGTAAGAAACAGTTTTTGATGATAAAAGAGGTACACAATTGTATGATGATTCCTCCAGTTAGTCAGTATCCTACACGAAGAAATGTGTTCATCCGGGACATACTTAATTTTTATGGTACTATTTTGGTGTTGTCATTCTGACTACATCCGGTACATAGTTTGCTTTTATGGTACTGTTTTGGTGTTGTCAATCGCCTAACATCCTGGTACTCAGCTATTTACCCATGTTACAGTCTTGGTGTTATCATTTTCGACTACATACGGGATACAATTGCAAACACTGCGAGGCTTAGTTGACTTTGTGTAGCAATTCTCATCTGCAATTTCCTGAAAGGAGAAAATGGCAAATTCGGTCTTATTGATTTTGATGCTACGTTTTCCGACTTCACTAATGGATAGAGTGTATACTTCTGGTTTTTAGGCTTCAATTATATGATACTGGTAGCATCCTCTTCAACTACATGGGGGAAGAGATCTCTTGATACTTTTGGTATGCATTACTGAGCTTCCAGCGGGAAGAAATGTGAGAAGAATTATTCAAGCGTGAGAACATACGTTGCTGATCTATTTGATGATTCCCCAAATAGTTAATCATTAAGCTTATTATCAAAGGAGCAATATTTGATGTGGTTTGCTACTAATTCCGCTGTGCACTTAATTATTCTAAGCTTGAAAGAAAGCTTTAAAACTGCTCAAGAGAGGATTGCTTATTTGGGGGGAAGCTGTGAAAGCTTCTAAATGAAGAATATGTGGTGTGAATTAGGGGGAAGCTAATTCAGAAGCTTTCCTTAACCAGAAGTGTATGGGTTACTTAGTCATTCTATTACAGTTATACACCTACACGGTACTAACAAATATGATTCGTGTTGGAGTGTAGACTTGGAAGATAAATGCACAGAAGACAATCATCAACATGGAAGCTTCAGTGTGAAGGTTCGTTGTTTCTTAATCATTATGTACTTGTTTGGAAAATATTGTAAGTAATTTCGTATATTGTCCCATGGGGGAAGATTGTTAGGATTTCTTGTTCTTAATCATTATGTACTCGTTAGGAAAATATTGTAAGTAATTTCATATATCGTCCTATGAGGGAAGATTGTTAGGATTTCATTTTATGTGACGATATTCGAATTACCATAGTTTTAAAAACACATACGTAGGGACTATGAGTATCAACTTATATACTTTGTAATAGATGTGTATAAAAACCCACTCCATTGCTTCCATGGAGGGGTGAGACTTGTAACATTTCATTTTATTTTACACACACACTTTCTTTCTCTAGAGAAGTGTGCATTTTGTTACTCTCTCCCTCTACTATCTTTCTCTAGAAATCATGACTATCTTTATATGGTTTGATTCACCTAGACCCACCGATCAATAGTAAATAAACCTGTCAAAGTGGTATTACATTGTCACCAACAGAACATGATGAACTTGTTTCCAACAAGAACCGTTACGGGATGGCGAGTATGCATCGATATCAGAACCTCAAAGAAGCAAACGTAAAAGATCATATTCCCTACCATTATGGATCAAATGCTAGAGAGACCTAGAGGGAAATAAATATTTCTTTTCCTCGATGGTTTTTCTGGATATTTTTAGATTCATGTCTATCCTAATGATAGATAAAACAACATTCACATGTCCTTTCGGAACATACGCTTATAGGCGAATGCCTTTCGAGCTATGCCAATCTCTTGCCACATTCTAAAGGAGTATGTGTCAATCTTTCATGATATGATCGAATAATCCATTGAAGTATTCATGGATGATTTTTCTGTATTCCAAAACTCTTTCGACACATACCTAAACAATCTGATAAAATACTCCAATGTTGTTAAGGAATGCTTACCTTACCTTAATTTGGGAAAAATATCACGTTCATGTCAATAGAAGGATTGTGCTCGTACACAAGGTTGTCTAGCACCGACTTGAAGTTGAGCAAGCAAAAATCGATGTAAATCTCAAAACTTCCACCCCATACAATATCAAGGAATTAGAATCCTTTCTGAGGACATTACCGGTTTTTACCGACGTTTTCATTAAAAGACTTCTTGAAAAATGATCGACCCTCTAACTAAGCTACTCGAAAAGATACTCCATTTTAGTTCGATGATGAATTTAAATAGCTTATGAATCATTGAAAGAGAACTCACGTGTGCTCCTGTGATCGTAAGCCCCAAATAGGAATCTTCTGTTAGAACTACATTGTGATGCAAAGTGATTCGCAGTGGAGCCGCATTGGCAAAAAGATGGAGCACAACTTTCACCCGATCTACTTCGCAAGCAAAACCCTTAATCCAGCTCAACAAAAATACACCGTAACCGAAAAAGAACTTATGGCTGTAGTTTTTGCATTTGACAAATTCAGATCCTATCTTATTCCCCCCTCTCAAAAAACTATTATTCACACTGATCATTCAACTCTAAGGCACCTATTCAAAAAGCAAGATGCCAAACCACGCCTTAATCATTATCATTCATCTGCAAGAATTCCAACATAAAAATCAAAGATAGAAAAGGAACAGAAAATGTTGCAGCCGATCACTTATCCCAAATCGAGAATGATGAAACAAGCGATGACAGTGAAGTCGATGATAACTTTCTCGGAGAAACTCTCATGGAAAATCAGACGACCTTAGTAGAATCCTTGGTTCGCAGAACTTGCAAATTAACTAGTTGGAAAAATTATACCAAAAGAATGACGACCAACAAAAGAACAAATTCTTCTCTGACCTCAAACACTACTTTTGGGAGGAACCTTACCTTTTCAAAGTATGTTTCGACGGTATGATCAGACGTTGTATATCTGGACCAGAAACCTGAACCATTTTAGATCAATGTCACCACGGACCAACCGGTGGACATTATGGACCCAACATAACTGCTAAAAAAGTTCTTGATTCAGGATTTTACTGGCCAACAATCATCAAAGAAGCTCATACTCTAGTTCGCTTATGTGAAGCATGCCAAAAGACCGAAAATATATCAAAACGTGATGAGATGCCCTTAAACAACATTCAAGTATGTGAAATTTTTGACATATGGGGTATCGACTTTATGGGACCATTCCCGAAATCATATAAGTTTGAATACATTCTAGTCGCTGTTGATTACGTATCTAAATGGGCCGAAGCTCAAGCTTTACCAACCAATGATGCCCGAGTAGTAGTCACCTTTCTGAAGAAACTATTTTGCCATTTCGGAATGCCCAAAGCTCTAATCAGCGACCGAGGTACTCACTTCTGTAACAAAATAATGGAAAAAACCATGAAAAGATATGGGATTAACACCGCTTTCTCTACATCTTAATCACCACTCAAACTAGTGGTTAAGTTGAAAACACGAACAGAGCTCTCAAGAGAATTCTTGAAAAAAATGTTAAAGACAACCCTGCTATTTGGTCAAGAAAACTTAATGACGCTCCTTTGGGCTTTTCACACTGCCATACAAAAACCTACCGAACTACACCATTACAAACTAAAATACGAAAGAACTTAGCCACTTACCATCAAAAATGAACACCGGCATACTGGCAACTAAAAAACTAACAACCCAAATCTCATCGCTGCTAGGTGAGAAAAGAATGTTTTCAGTTACACGAGTTAGACGAACTTAGATACCAAGCATATGAAACACTCGTCTATACAAGGAAAGAACCAAAGTCAGGCATGACAGAAAAATACGAATGAGAAAAGAATTCAAACAAGGAAACAAAGTTCTGCTATTTCCACTCAAAGTACAAATTTAAACAACCAAAACTTAGATCTCGATGGTTAGGACCTTATTATGAAACATCAATATCCATCCGGATATGTTGAACTTTATGGAAAAGATGGAAAGACGTTCATAGTCAATGGCCATCGACTCAAACTATATCATGAAGAAGATAATAACTCAAGGGAGGCAGTTACTCTTTTCTTTCCAAAAGAATGACTCTCGAAGTACGAGTCTAGCTAACTACTCTCTTAAAAATTAAGCGCTTCTCGGGAGGCAACCCGCGCTTCACTTAAGTGTGGAGGAGTCCCTCATCCATACTTCTACTAATATCTTTTTTTTTTCTAAAAAAAATCAAGAAAAATATTTTCTTTTTGTGTGCTTTTGTATGTTTACTCTTATACAGGTAATTTAGCTTGAAGATATGGAAAATTATAAAGTATGCTCAAGATAGCTCTACTACAGCTATGCACTTCTCTATGACCCGAAGTACCGTTCTCCTTTAATTTTCCCTAGTTTTAACTCTAAATACAAGTATAGGTCGAAAGACACGTTATGATCTAGAGGTTTTAAAGATTTGTCTATGATCTTTAACATTTGTGCCGAGAAATCCACTTTCGTAAATTGATAAACAAAATAAGCTTTGATATAATAATAAATGGATTATTTGAGTGACACATTTGGTCTAGTTAACTAAAAGTTAACCATGTTAGTTTGTGAAAACGTTTTTTGTTTTTTTTTTTTTCTGACGAGAAATCATTTTTATAAATTAAAGTTCCATATTCGAGGTCAAATCGTTTACAACACTTATAGGTTATTTTCAACTATCCGAGTAGTCATACTTTTTATCATTGGTAAAACTAAAGTTATTTTCAAAGTTGTTAAAGGCTATTTTCTTTCTGGTTATTTGAACACTACTCTAATCCATATGGATGACCTAGTCTTACCTAAAAAGATTATACTACATACTGGTTATACTTTTACCTGGGTTTCCACACTTATCCGTATTTTTCACTTATAAATTTAAAGCTTTTGAAACACATCACCCATAGAACTCATCTGGAATCTCATATGCATCAAACCTCCAAACTCATCACATGAAGACTTATTTATGGACCCAAAGATGATATTATCAACATACTCCAGTACTAACCAGATATCACCTTTGTCCTTCTGGATGAACAAAGTCTTATCTATAGTGCCTCTTCTAAATCCATTTTTAATTAAGTAGGTAGACAAGGGTCTCAAACCAGCTCAGAAGCTTGATGTAGACCATTAAAAAGCTTTTTCTACTATATACTTGGTCAGAATGTGGATCATCAAAAGTAGGAATTGACATCACCTATACAACCTCGTAAATAGGTACCATAAAAAAAAAATAAAAAGGCACTCTTTACATCCAGCTGGTACAAAATAAACCCCATAAATGATGCATAGGCTAAAAATAACCTGATTGCTTCTATCCTAGCAACAGGATCAAAAACCTCATCATAATCAATGCCTTCTTCTTGGGTGTAACCTTGTGCAACCAATATTGCCTTGTTTCTAATGACAATTCCTCTCTCATCTTTCTTATTTCTAAAGACCCATTTGGTTCCAGTTGCCCCTCTTACCCATTTGGTAGATTACCTGTTCCAAACCCTCCTGAAATTGAAACTGTAAAGCCCCTCTTGCATTGCTTCTATCCAGCTTTGGATCTTCACCATACCATGAATCACTTTCTTGGGTTTGAATTTTGAAATAAAAACATGCAAATAAGAAATTTTGATAATCTTTGTTGATTGTCTCCTCTGCTTATTAAAGTCACCAACCATAGCATGTCATTTAGAAATCTTGGTCCACACCTCCTTGTTTGAATAGCTAAATTTTAAGTCTCAATGATCTGTCTTTTGATGATCCTTTCAATTCTGGTTGTGGGAAATAGGACTGACATTTAATGTTGTTTTCTAATTGTTGAGGTCACTTTCTGCACCCACACCGTCACATCATAAGCATACCAAAATTCCAGTATCATCAATTGAAAACACATTTGGAACATGTGGAAGAGCAAATGCATTTTTAAAAGGAGAAAATCGTTCAAATAGATGATCCTCAAATGCATTAGAAGCTTCAACAGCATTAACTGGTGATGATGGATCATCATTAGTAAAAGATGGTCCAGCAGTACTAACAGGTGTACCAACAGTATTAAAACTATTAGTACTGTTAGTCTGCTTTTCCTGTTGAAGTATCCTTTCAAACTCACTTCTTGTGTCTTGTTTATCCCCCTCACCTTTATCAGAAGCTCCACTTCCATTCACTTCTGTAGGCTTCATACCAACATCTTCTTCACTGTCCTTAGGACCTTGAGAGATTAATGGATCAGATGTGCAAAAAGGTATTAGGATGTACTATTGTTCAGGTTTCTATTCTTCTTTCAGCTTACCTGAACAATGTATTATCTCTCTTCCTGCAATACTATATTTTTGAAATTCCTGAAGTAACTGGCACATAATTCATAGATATTGACAAAGAATCAACATCAAAAAGCCAGTCTGGTCCATTTCCTTTCACATTAGGTGTATTTTCAAGAAATCTAATGTTTAAGGTCTCTTCAACTATCCTGGTCCTCTTGTTAAATACTCTCATAGCTTTACTAACCACAGAATACCCAACAAAATATCCCTCATCAGCTTTACCATCAAACTTGCCTAGATGATCCCTGGTATTTAAGATGGTAACAGGACACCCAAAAGGTTTCATGAAATCTATCAGTGGAGGTCTTCCACGAATAAGTTCATAAGGTGTCTTGTTATGAGGCTTAATGACTAAGACCCTATTTAGCACATAGCAAGCAGTATTAACTGCTTCAGCCCAAAAGGTGGTTGGCAACTTAGAGTCTACTAACATAGTTCTTGCAGCCTCTATCAGTGTTCTATTCTTCCTCTCAGCTACACCATTCTGCTGAGGAGTCCTAGCCACACTGAATTCCCTCTTAATCCCCTTCATTTCACAAAACTGGTTCATTATACTATTCTTAAACTCAGTTCCATTGTCACTCCTGATAACTTTTACTTTATGATCTAGTTGATTTTCTATTTCTGTTATGAAGGTCTTTAGAATCCCACTAGTCTCATCCTTAGTGGCCAAAAAGAATACCCAAGAAAATCTACTAAAGTCATCAGTGACTACTAGGCAATAAGACTTTTTCATTAAACTCTTAACATTTGTAGGACCAAATAAGTCCATATGAAGCATATGTAAGGGTTTGCTGATTGATTTCACAAGCTTGGTCTTATAAGAGGCTTTGTGTTGCTTTCCTTTCTGACAGGCAACACAAGAATGATCATTTTCAAAAATCTTTGAAGGTAAACCTTTTACAAGGTTTCCCTTCACAAGTTTATTCATTGTTTTAAAATTAATGTGCCCAAGCCTCCTGTGCCATGTATTGGATTCATCAATTGTGGCCTTAGCAATGAGACAAGTTAAACCTCCAGTGGGAACAACACTCTTTAGGTCAACACTGTAAATGTTGTCCTTTCTTGGAACTCTCAGCAATACTTGACTTTCATCAAGTAGCTTAAAGTTAGAAGATAAGACAAGACACTCAGTGTCAGTAAAAAGAACATTGTTCTTTTTGTCACAGATTTGTGACACACTGAACAGATTATACTTAAGCTCCTTACAAAAGTACACATCATCAAAATCCAGTGATCCTGTTTTGATTTTACCTTTTCTAGAAATTCTTCCTTTACCATCACCAAAG
Source organism: Tanacetum coccineum (assembly GCA_026074375.1). Classification (NCBI taxonomy): domain Eukaryota; kingdom Viridiplantae; phylum Streptophyta; class Magnoliopsida; order Asterales; family Asteraceae; genus Tanacetum; species Tanacetum coccineum. The sequence continues at coordinate 15,000 of BQNB010144145.1, forward strand.
GAAACAAATCCACCATCATAATCTTCATATTCATCAAGATAGCACTTGTTTCCAGTCATGTGCCTAGAACAACCACTCTCAATAACTCCTTTTTCTTTGTACTCCTTCTGTTGTGGGTAGCCCTGCACATAAAATAAGAGAATTAGACTCTTTTGGGGATCCAAACCATTATTGACTTGGATCTGTCTCGTGCATCAATGTAAGAATATTTCTTGAATGTAGTTGATGCACTGCTATTTTTGGCTTTCCAAACCCAGCATGCTGAGGCCTTAATATCATTGGCCCATTTTCCCTTATTTTCACTTACTACTGCTCTATCCCTAGCAGTAGTATGTTTTACCCTAGTAGTATTAACATTTGTGTTGATAATACTGTTCTTGTTTTCAAAATGTTTGTTAAAAGGCCTTAAACTTTGTGAATATCCTCTTTTGAAAGCATTTGTTTTTGTTTTAGGATGGTTTACAATTAGTTTTGAGGCAGCAGTATTAACTGATCTGACAGTATTAACTACTTTTGTGTTAGCAGTATTAACTGTTTTGACAGTATTAATTGTTGCACCAGCAGTACTAAGTTTCCATGACTTAGTTAAAACTGCTTATGGAACAAAACTTCTTTTAGGGTGAGGGTGAGTCATTTTATTAGTAAAGTTCTTGTGATTCACCCTTCTTGAGGTTCCACACTGTCCTTTTAACCTTTTTATCACACACATAATGAAGATACTCAAAACTACCAGAATCATAACAAGCTTTATTAGTCATTTTAAAATCACTTCCTAGTCTTTGGGACATAAGATTGTTCTAATTTCTTTGGTTCCCTCTAGGATTTTGTTTGTTTTGTTTAGGAGCATCTGTTTCCCTAACAGTCTTAACAGATTCTATTAACAGATTCTATCTTTTTAGTGTTAGGTCTAATAGAATAATCTATCTCACTTTCATCATCAGAGTTCCAATCCTCAATGATTGGAGCACTAGTGTTGTTCATCCTAACAGCATTAGATTCAACTGTGTTGGAAACACCCTTATTTTCAACTGTCTTAATATTACTAGGTGTAACAACAGTAGTAATATCCAAATTTTCACTTTCAACAATTTCATCCATAAATGTTAGATCAGGTTTGTGAGGTATGAAATTTCCTGTTAGAGGTGGAGGAACAGAATGATATCCCTTATCTGATCCAGATTTATGAGTTAAATTTACAAAACTTTCTACTGCAGGTGAAGCTGCAGTAGCTGCATCATATCCTAGTCCTGTTTTAAACTTGTCAATTACTTGACTTTATAGTATGTTATTTAAAGACTTGGATGAGTTTTGAAATTTCTTTAATGTTTGTTTTAACTGGTCTCTTTCTTTTTTTGCTTTTTCCAAATTCATTTTGTATTCATTTAAGGCATTATCTCTTAGTCTGACTTCAAGTTTTAAAACATTTATGCTCTCTTCAAACACATCCTCATTTTTCTTATAGTGTGCTAGTCTAGCTTCTACAGATTCTAAACCTGATTTATAAGATACTAAGTTAAATTGAGACTTTTTTAATCAGAAGACAAATTATCATATTGTTCTTTAAGAGAAGCATAAGCTTTTACACATGTTTTGGAACAAGAATCTACCTCAGAATCTAAACTAGAAGAGCTTCCTGAAGATGTAAATGCCATCAATGCATGGTTTGTAGGTAGCTCTTCTTTAGCCTGGTAGCTCCAATCATATCCTTCAATTCCATCTTAAGCTATCAAGGCATTCTGAGTAGGAGTCTCCACTGCAATAGTTCTTGTATTATTTTCTCTTCTACTTTTGAATTGTCAAAACCAACTCTTTGACCATTTATGTCCAGCTTCTTCCTAGTTCTCTTGATAAACCTTCTTTCTTTGATTGTCAGCATGGCCATCTCCCATTGAAGATC
>BQNB010144146.1:0-13732 GCA_026074375.1 Tanacetum coccineum
GTGTACTTGTTTTTTTAACTTATACTAGTGGCGGTTTGAGATTTCATTTGGCAGCGGTTTATTGTCAAATTAAGTGGCGGTTTGAACAGGTTCCGTAGCGGTTTGATCATTTCTTGGTCTTTAAGAAACGTTACTCTGCCCAATTTAAGATTCCATAGCGGTTTGGTGAAAAATTGGTGGAGGTTTGATAGTTTATTCAACCCAGCGGTTTACCGAACTGCTTAAATTTGGCATCAGTTTGCTTTATTATAGGCAGCGGTTTGGTTCAATTTATGGTGGCGGTTTGCTTAACCTACACAGTACCGAATTTCATTCTCCGTTGAACCATTTTCGGTAATTCATTTTCGATGCAAAGGCCATTTTCGGTGAAACTCAATTTTGGACAAAACGGACTTTGGCCTTTAAATGACAATTAATTAACTTTCACAAACCAAGAACCACAATCACAATCAAGGACTTAAAAGACAATTAATTCATACTTAAACAAACCTTAATCTTAATCAATTTACATTCACGGTTTTTCTATTAATTTTGTAAAATCCCGCGAAAGACTTAACTCTTTTCTCGATTTAAATCATAGACTTGTAAAATCCCGTGGACGTTAATTGTATTCATCTAACCACAACTTCAATCACAACACATCTACTTAAGATCCTACAAATCATTTTCACTTTACAATTTTCGGTAACATGGAACCGAAAGATACTTTATATTCGTGTTCGTATTCAGATGAAGAGACATGCAACAAATGCTAAAACGAGGAAAGATCTTGAAAGGTAGTTGCCTAAACGGTCTTAGTGCACTTAAATCAAATTTCACACGGAATCTTGAACAAGCATCACTAAAAGTGAATTTGAACATGCATTTAGTTATATTTTTGGTGAAGATGTTGACACATTCACAAGAACGTTCTCTCAGAACATGGATACACTGGAACAACAACTTACCAAGAAACTATTCTTGAGTCCAACTGCCAGAATGCCTTTAGAGTGCTCAAGACACAATTTGAGAAAATTTTCACGTCTGTGCTAATAAAGCCTTCAAGTTTAGATGGTGCGTATGCAAGAAAGGACTTTCACGCATATACTGGCATGGAACCTCAACTCTTCAAAGAAACAATACTCAAAAACTTTGATTTCATTGAAGATTATATGCTCAAAACAATCATTCATGCATAAACGATTCAAAAAAGATTGGATGACAAAAAGTTACAGATTCAAGAGTGCACAATTCAAGAAGTTAAAGCATCAGATGGTATTTTAGAAGACAAAGCACAAGAACATTGCATGATATCTTTTTGACTACTTCATTCACACCTCAAGCTTCTTTCAAACAACGACTTAAAAGGAACTCGCACCGAGTATGGATTCAAACGCGCATTTACGACAGACTTTCACAGGCACAATGTTTCTAAACATGGATCAACTAGAAAAGCAACTTCACAAAGAAGAATTTTAAGAGATTGGATCCATAACTGCTTTTAAAGTGCTCGAGACACAGTTTTAGATGTTCATCAAGTCACGAATTTATTTGGATGATAAATATGTTGTCATGACACGCAAATACTTTCTACAATACACTCAACTCGAGATTCCAGAATTCCATGATACACTGATTCAACACATGGAATCTATTAAGAAGTCGATTGATAAAAGAGCACTGCATAAAAGAGAGTATGATACCAGGGTGAATGGAAGACAGATGCAGACAATAGAGGGAAAGGTTAATACGTATAAAGCATTGGATGCTAGTTTGGTTGACATAGAAGGCAGTGGGACAGAATCAAAAGAGCATGATACAAGCAGTAGATCAGGGAATGATGCACATGCTGATGATGCAGATATCAAACCCATATATGATGAAGAGCCAATGGAACTAGAGAGAGGTTAGAGAGAAAAGTGAAAAGATCTTTTCTTAGCTATTGTTTGACACAACTAGCTTTTTTCTAAAAGAAGAAACAAGCCCTTATATACCCGTAACAAACTTAAAGGACGCGCGGGGATATTTAACTAGGACCCGGGCTCGGGTTTTCTTGGGGGGAATTAAAAACCGAGAAACCCACCCCCCCCCCCCCCTCTCGCCCCCCCTCCTCTCCTATTACGATTAACTATCGAGCCCGATTCCCGTTACTTTCCTATTACGCATACGTTAACTAATGATTGATCGAGACTTAAATTCATAATGAACGAACTTCATGTTCGACTTAATATTTTGGGTAACAATCTCCCCCGATGTGAGTTAGTTCTTTGATGGAAACTCCTTCTGAGATCATTGAGATTGACTTTTGTCGTTAAGCTCATTGCTGGTCTTGGTCTTTATCTGTGTTATTTATTGTCGGCTTGTTCCTTATGACATTTGCGATCTAGACTTTGAGCTTGTCATTGCTTTTTCGTTTACATTGCCATCTTGCGATCTTGTGTCTTTGACCAACATTCTCATACTATGCCTTATCTTGAAAGCTTCAAATCAGAGTTAGCGGAAGTCTTTGTCTTTAAATCTTGAGCTTTCATGATTGATTGTCTTTTGTAGATTATGTCCATGAATATGTCGTAATGAATCGACTTTGGTTGATTGGGATACCGTCACCACCGTTTTAACCTGCAGGTTTACGTTAGTGATAATCGAGAAAATTGATTTTAACAAATCAAGAGAAGTGTTACTTGTAGAAAAGCGTTTTTGTAACAAATCGGGTGTTTTAATCTTTATCAAAATTCATCAACCGTTTAATTTCATTTACTAGACTCCAAATCGATATCCTCAGTTGTCACAAGTTTGATTCATATAGAATCTCGCAAGTCACCTACCAAGAGCTTGTTTGATGTTGGCTCAAGCAGGATTTCCATCTTCATGTGAATACTTTTGTATCACTTCTGATGTTCTGGGAATATATCACAATGATTTTGTGTAGGACTCTTGATAACAGCTTGTGAAACATGATGTTGTTCAACAAGTGTTTGAAATGGTATGTGTGTCCTAAAACGATTTTGGATTAATCTCTTGGCTCTAGACTTGATTAGTGCATTTTGGTTTTAGTACTCGGAGGCTGGAGCATATTGCCACCTATTCAATATCAACTATCTCGGAGTGAGATGTCAATAGATAACGTGTGTATCTTTGTGACAAATGAGACAAGTTTCTGTTAAGAGAAACCGAAGAATGGCTGAGAAGGGTTGAGTGCACATTGCATCACTAGGTCCCATGATGACGTTTTCAACTGTCAGCTAATCAAATTGTGATTCTGAACTGCATTTGTATTGACCCAGTTTCTGCGCGTAAAGTTGTGTGGAGGACCTTTCACTTTGTTTTAACAATTTATCATACATTTTTTTTTCATTTCTTCAACGCCTTTTATGCTTACCAGGATGTCTATTACTAAACACATTGTTGTGATTGTTCTAGTTTAGCTCAATCTTAGTCGGTATTATTTCCGCATTATTACATTCATCTCCATCATACATAGGAATGTCTTTTTCATATCTTTGGATTATCCTTAGGGTAGATCCTCCTGTTTTGGTTTGGGTTATAGGATTGATTCCTTACCTAACACTTATGAATTCAGAAATCGTCGTGAAATTAAGATGATTTGTTGGGTATATTAGATCTCAAACCACTAAGCCTGTCTTTAATGTTCAGCACATTAGTCAATGATCTTATTTTAAATACAGTTTCTCCCTTTTTTTTAAATACTAAAACACTTTAGATTTTGAAATATCCTTGTGGATTAAATCTGGTCTTAAAAATTATTGTGAGGAGGAAAACTCATCAGAAATGAATGGTGTGGAAACATTTTGATAATATTTATGAATACATAAGAGTTGTCGTTGTTGATGTATCCATGTTCATATAAAACTTTGTTGTTTCGAAAAACTCCCCTCAAGAATATGACCTATTGACCAAAATTGTTGTCTTCTGAAAAACATTGTGAGGGTTGGATGTGTTGATCACACCAATTTTGAAAAGATTATTGATTAGTCATCTGAGATATTCTGAAAAAAATTGTGTTCAGACTTTTTCGAAAAACCAAATGTTAGAGGACTTTCTCTTCTAACTCTTAGGGTAGCAAGTCGCCTGATATCTTACACTATCACTTTTTCTTAAGCTAATAAACCATTTGAAAAAAACAAAAATAAATTTGGGTCTTTGTGAAAGAACAGCTCATAGAACCGTGAATCATTAATTTATCTCGTTGTGAGGATAAGTTATTAAAAACCCTTCCTTTTATTAGGAGTTCGGGTTTAAGTAATGATATTTTGCACACTAAGCCATTAGAAAAATTTAGAAATGACATGTTTTTGAAAACTATTTGCAACTCTCGCCTCGTCTTCATTTACACACCCGTGTCAATGTTAATTGACATTTCTAAGCACGTAAATGTTATCGATTCCAAGAGACATGTCGAGAAGATTCTTTTTGGAAATTTTCTATTTTTCAGATTTTGTATTTATATATATACCTGTTGTCCTCAGCATTGCTATATGATGGTGGAATAGTAATTCTAACTCTTGTCATGATGTAGCTGTCCTTGGACTGCTTAGAGGAACAACTTTTGGAACCAGCTTGAAATGACGGTTTCATTGCTGTGTTGGTCGTGAATTCAGAGTTCTGAACGGTTATGCATCAGAAGTCATCTTGATGAAAAGTACGAGGCCTGAACTGATGTGAACAAACGTCATCTCCATGAAGACCGAGGCTTGATCTGCTGCGATCAAACATCTTTGTTGAAGATTCATCTTTTGTGAAACCATTTTGGCAATGGTTCTTAGATAATCAGTAATTTTCAGAGCAACCACATCTCTGCAGATTTTCTGCTTTTCATTGTATAGTGCATATGAATTTAGGTCAAATCTTTGTTGCTTTTTTTGACATTAATAATTGTTAAAATGACGTACCTTTACCTGTAAACCCAGAGTTTTGTTTTGCATGCATATGAGGGATATCTACTCTTGAACCATGTACGGGTTTACTGTCAACCTTGCCTGTACAAGAGTTAAGTAACTTTCCTGTGGGAATCCACCTAAGACGAACATTACTAAAGATTCTACTCGTTGGTTTCCACCTAAGACAAGATCTAAGATTCATTGTTTTCTCGGACCGTGGTAGTTTTTTGTTTAAGAACCTTTGTCCTAGTCGGGGGATATGTCTTTCTGCGTTTCTCTAAAAAGACTTGACTTTTCTAGCAACGGGCATATATCTCTTTGTTGTCTTATGGGATTTTGATCCTTATTCTGTGCAGAGGCATGACAGGATTTAACCTTGAGAGGTATTCTTTAAGAGCATTCACTCATGATTTGCAATAATTAAAAGGAACTTTTTGATGTAGGACATTGCACTCGCTACGCATTGGACTTCAAGAAAGGCTTTTGTTTCCTATGTTCTCTTTCTTAATGTGAAATCTTTGTTTGTACCCGACTACTCATTGATGCTTGCCAATTCCTAGGTTTTGGTTTGCAACCATTAGCAGTGTTGGGTAATCTAGCAGGATCAATCATATTAGGTTTTCCATTCACTTCATTTTGTACTTTCTGAACGAGCGCAGTGCACTTTTCTTAGCCTTTCTCTGTAGTAGTTATGAACCATGTCATTGAAAGCTACAAAATTCTTTAGGTGACTGAGATGACACATTGCTTTGGGTTTATTCCTAGACGGGGCAAGGTGCCATCACATTGGTGTTTCGAACTGCTTGTTTTCTAATCTGAGGCAAATTCTGTTGAGTGACTTGTTTAAACAAACCATCCGACACATTAGTTTTATTAACCGACTGTTTTGTTTGAAAACTTCTCATTTCAGGAGAATTTGAAAAAGGAGTCGGTTTTTCCTAAAACTGATGGTTTTGGAATTTGTTGAGCATTTGGTGTCGAACAAAGATGGTTTATTAAACTGAGTTTCCACAGGTACTTTCCCTTGCAGTTCTCGATGAGTTTCTCTTTAAATCACTTATGGCTATGTTCTTGTCCTTGCATTTGGAGAACCCCTCCCCCCCCCCCCCCCCACCCCCCATATCCCCCCCCAAAAATTAAATCCACTCCCACTTTTCAAACTCTTGTATTCTTGATTTTGTTCACAGTTCTTTTCGAAATTCATTAGATCCGTTTTTACTTTGCAATCACTGAGTTGTTTTTCATTTGCTTCTCTTTACATTGTTGTAAGCAAGTTCAAGAGAAAAAAAATGATGTGTTTTTCATGTTTAGAAAAAACTTTTTAAAACAAATTATTATGAACTTCTTTGTTAACAGATTCAGTTTGTTTCGAAAGCTTTTTCGTGCAAGACATTCAACATTCTATTTGACTTTTTATGGAAGTAACAAAGCATTGTAATTCAGCATAAGCATTTTAAATCAGACAGGAGTATGCAAATGATGAACATATAACATCTTTAGACACACACTCTTCGAGAAGTAGATCATCTATGTTGAAAAATTAGCCTTTTCAGATTCAGTTCGTCAACCTCTTTTCAAGGGTTTTTACTTACTCCAAATGTCATGCATTTTTGTTTTTAGGTTCCTAGAACAAAACAATGACTGTCCAGTATGTTTGTTTGTATAGATGGCTTTAATTAGGTTTTGATCAAACTTTGCATACTCTTTGCAGCTGGGTTAAGGAAATGCACCTTTTAGTACTGATTAGACCAAGCTCTGTTCAAACTCCTCTTTAGTGTGTGTACTGTTCTCTAAATGATTGAATGATTGTTTGTCATTTCTTTATAAACTTGTCTACTTTTTATAATGGATTTAGAAGCGGGTGAAAGGACACGTTTTAGCAATGTTTGGTTTTGTTCTGTTAAACGTTTTTCTCCCGTGAAATTGTCTTCCTCTATGTTTTTGCGCTGTTCAACTGATCAAGATTGAGGTTTTGGATGGTGGTTTTGATCGTTGCATAAAAGACTGTTTTTTGATATGTGTTAATCATTATTGGTCTTCATTTGTCTTTATCCAATTTTGATATACTCTCTTCTGACTTTCCGCAAGTGGTGACATTGAGTTCACCACGCCCCTTCAAAACATCCCAACCAACCCCCAACCATTAAATACCACCAACCCCCCCCATCACTCCCCCCCCTACTCTCGGCCGCCGCCACACCGCCCCAACAGATAAACCCGCATCGCCTCGCCCTGCAATAGCCGACTGCCATCAGTCCCCAGCTATCCCTCCTCTCAGTAGGCCCACCCCCAGTCACCCCCTCCCTTCCACCAACACGCAGCGCTCTTTCCACCGCACTTGAGATTCTCCCTTGACCGCGTACTCGCTGGATCGCAGCCATCCATAGGCTTGGACTTTTTGTCCTCTCTTATTTTTTTTATTATTCTTTTTTTATTTTTTTTTTTATTACCTATACGTTGACGGCATATCACGGTGCCTAACATCGTGATCAACCTCCATCACAATCATGGTCTGAATTGACTGATTGGTTTTAAAAGAATTTCATTTTAAAAACTTTATTGTTTGTCCATTTTAATCTTCGTGTTCAATGTCTTTTCCATTCTTTAAACTTTTAAATCTGAATAAAACCTTTAACTTTTCTCTTTGAAGTTGACCTTCGAATTGTGACCTAGTTAACAGGATCTCTTTTGACTAGCTCATCGTGTTTCTGATTGACACCTGAAATTTCATAGGTTTAGTTTTTAAAACCTCTTGTATGTCAATGTCTTTGATGAGTCTAAGTCCGAGAGGTTTCATTAACTTTTGTTTGAAGTATTTTCATACATTCACTCGTTCGGTCATTATGGGCCCCGTGTACTATCAAGCTCAGTCTGTTGGTCTGAAGTGCATAATGAGACAACTATCCTGACTGATTTGTAGCCTCCCATAGCAGCCCTTATAGTCTCATCAAGGTTATTTTGCACTCTTTAAGTTCTTAGTTAATGACTTTGCGTTTGATTTCTTAATTGCATTAATACCATTTTGTTTTCTGACCGTGATCAAGAGTCAAAGTAGCAATTAAATTAGCAAGGAAACAGCCGCTCATCAACAAATTCAGCCGCATTTTTGATCAACCTGTTTATCCATTAGTGACTTACTATTTGTTGAATCAGGACCTGACTTTGCTATCATCCTTCTCCAAATAACATATGTGTCTTTTAATGGATTCAGTTGCCTCAGAATGTCCATCTCTACATTGGCAAACACATCTTTTATCAGGTTTTGTAACTGTTCCAAATGGCTGACTTATTAGAACTGGGTTCTTCAGGGTGTGACCTCCTGGATTTCTTTCGCCATTGTAAACTGTTATGTGCTTCCAAGGCTTGTCTCATCAATCGTCTTCATCCGTGTCTTATAGCCAATCAGCTTGCTCAGCTTGCAGTGGAACACCCTGTTCAACTTGTTTGCACATCATCATCTTCTCCTTGTGATATGCGTAGTCTTTAACCCGCTTCTTTGGCGCTTCTTATTCATGGTATAGTTCCAATTCCCTTTTGGCAATTAAAGCACTGTATCACCATTTTGTTGCGATTACTGGACTGCCTACTGTTTGCCCTAGCCCCAGCTACTGTCATCGTTCCTTTGATTCCTAAACTGCCCTGGAAATGATTGTAGTTGTTTTACCTGGCTGTGGTATCCTTAGTCTTGTTCCTGGAGTTTTGAAGAAGTTCGAAGGTTGTTGTTGGTAGGTTTGTAAAGCTTCTTAAAAATACTTACAAGGAGTTGCCAAGTTCTTTTGCATATCCTTATCCCCTACGGCTTTGTTCTGGATCCATGTCTTCCTCAGAAAACGGACTCAGATTGAGGAGTAACTGGTTTGGCTTATCCTCTTTCCTTTATGTCTTGGTAGAGTCGCCACTGGGTCGTGTGGAAGAAGATTGCATGTAATGATGGTGCATTTCGATCTTTAGGTTTTGGTGCCTAAAAATAGTAGTTATCTGAATATGGTGGAGCAAAAGCCGCGAGAAGTGCTAACGGATTTTGAACTTTCTGGCTAATCTCTCAGATACGGATATCATAAACTTCGTTTTGAAACTGCTTCAGAAATACTCGCCTCCACCCTAACCAAGAGAGCCTCAGACTAGCCACACAACCCCCTCAGAGATACTGTTAATCACTTCCCACTATGCCACTAAAAATTAAAATAACCCAACATAACCCCCATATAAACCTCCCAATACTGTAGCTCTCAATCGCCATAGCATACAGTCGTCCGAAGCTCTCTACTATACAGACAATGCCTATGCTCCCAACTGCATCCACTCTGCCCGAGAGTATAACATCCCCGCGCACACCAACACTCACTGTGCATCCACATCTCCTGGTTGAAGTTCGCTTGTAAGACCCCAAGAAATGCACGATACTATTCTGAACATTCACTTGCATTGGTGAAACTTGCAAGTTGTTCCTTGTCAACTCATTCATCAGTTTATAAAACCGGGAGTAATAAGACTCCATGGATTCTCCATCTCGAGAAGTAAACTTCTTAAATTCCCAGACAGATTGGGTCTTTACTCTTGTAAGTTCACCGATTTCACCCTTGTTGTAGCCTTTCAATGGCTGTCCACATCTCCTTAGATGTGTTGCATGCATCAACAGTTGAGTAAATTTCATCTCCAATACCAGTCAAAATCAAGAAAATATCTTCCTTTTCAGCTTGAAAGTAAAGTTTGTTCTCTGTTGTCATGTTGTGTATTGTCTCAGCTTCTTCATGTGCAGCTACTGGTGGAATGTTTTCTACTGCTGCAACAACTGCAATGAGTACGCTCGTGGGCATATATGGACCTTCAAAGATGCACTTCCTCAGATATTCACCATTCTATTTAGAATCAAGGTATCGTTGAAAACGCGAACGCCACTGAGAATATCTTCCTGGTCCAAGTATCGGTAGACGCTCTTTTGAACCAGCTGTCATGATATTATTATGCACTTGACTATCTATCGAGGACGTGTTGACTGGAGTTGACATAATGAATGAATGATTATGAATTATGAAGTGTGAAAGTTGTTGGATCTTAAGTGGATGTGATGTGATTGAAATTGTTGTGGTTATGTATGCAATTCTTGTTCACGGGATTTTACACGTCTATGATTAAAACCGATAAATGATTTAACGGGATTTCACAAAATCAATAGAAAACCGTGAATGAATAATTGCTTGTTGTTGAGGTTTGTTTCTTGTATGATTAATGCAGTTTAAGTCCTTGTTGATGGTTTTGGTTTTGTTTGGAATTCGGCGCAGTTGGATTATGAAAAAAAAATATTTTTACCCTATTACCAAAATCTAAATTTGGTGTAAAAATAAGCTAAAAATGCTATAGAATTTTTTTTTATTTTACTTAATTTTTCCCGAAAAAAAATATTTTTACCCTATTACCAAAATTTGAATTTGATGTAAAAATAAGTTATAAAGGCTATATAAAAAATTACATATTACTCAACTTTTTCGGTAAAAAAAGTGTCGCTAAAAAGGGTGTCGTCTGGTAGTGTAAGCAAACCGCCGTGTAATAGAATAATCAAACCGCTGCTTCTTTTGACAACTCGCTGCCCTAATAAAATACTCAAATCGCTGTTTGGTAACTCGCCGTTTAGCAACTCGATTTCCAGTAGCAACCTATAACACGCACTGGTTTAGCGACTCGCTGTTTGTTTTGCACACTCGCTGTTTAGCAAACTCGTCGTTTAAGCATCTCGTCTGTCTTTAGCAACTCGCGATTTAGAATCGCCGTTTAGCAACTCGGCTGTATAGACAAACTCGCCGCCTGCATTAAAATAAGCAAACCGCTGCTAAACCTATTGACAACTCGCCTTGTACCTGCTTAACTCGCCGCCTAAATGAGTAACTCGCCGTCTGATACTTTCCTTAAAAAGAGGATCTTGTCCCTTTTCTGTCAAACCGCCACGAAGAATGCAAGGGACGAATTTTGCAAATATTCACCCAATGAACTTTCTAGCCACGAATTAAGTTAGAAACATGTAATACTTTGTGAGTACATCAAGTTTAAGCACACCTTAACTCGTCGTCCAATATTGAGCAACTCTCCATGAAGAACACTAAGCTTTAAAAGCTTATAATTCGAACTTTAAGCTTGTATTACACACGAAATTTGTAACAATCTAACCTTTTGATGTGTAGAACAAGTAGAGAGTAAGATTAACCAACAAATAAGCCAAAATCAAAAGTGAGTCGTGGGCTTTTTTTTTCTTCAAAATGGACCACGAATTTGAGCTTATTTAACCACATAAATCAGACACGAATCCACCCTTCGCTCTGATGCCAATTGTAGGAACCCGTTATCACTTCATAACATACAATCGATCACGAAATCGAACTAGAAAAGAGAAAGAGAGATGAGTTGTTTTAGAGAGAGAAACTAGAGAGAGGTTAGAGAGAAAAGTGAAAAGATATTTCTTAGATATTTTTGAACAACTAGCTTTTTCTAAAGAAGAAAAAGCTTATATACCCCGTCACGTTAAAGGACGCGCGGGATATTTAACTAGGACCCAGGCTCGGGTTTTGCTTGGGATTAAACCCGAAACATATACAATATTAGATTAACTATCGAGCCTGATTCCCGATACTTTCCTATTACAACGTTAACTAATTGATTGACCGAGACTTAAATACATAATGAACGAACTTCATGTTCGACTCAATATTTTGAGTCTAACAGAATCAGGAGAGCATGATATAAGCAGCAAATCAAGGAATGATGCACATGTTGATGATGCAGATATCAGACGCATATATGATAAAGAGCCAATGGCTAAGGTACCAATGACTGTTGATAATGATATATTTGCTACAGGACAACAGCATACTGAGCAACTTGAATTCAATAATGAAGGAGAGGTTGACCAGAATGCTAAACAATGTCAGGACACACGTCCTTTGCCTTCTAAATTAACTGCCACACCAAACAACTTAACTCTCAAATCAATCTCTCGAGTCTGAAAATATTTGTCTCAAAAAGACCGTTGCCCAATTTCAAAAAGATTTTTTAAGAATGGAAGCACATTGTGTTAATCTTGAACTTAAATATCAAAATCAAGCTTTAAAAGAAGGGCAACATGGTTAATTTTCGAAAGTAAAAAGTAATGAAGCCAAGGTTAAACATGACATAGATGTAATTGAAACAATAAACATCGAATTGGAACATAAAGTGGCTAAATTACTTAAGGAAAATGAGACTTTGAAAAGGCATTACAAAGAACTGTTTGATTCTATCAAGATAACGAGAGCTAAGACTATAGAACACACAACTTCTTTGATTGCTAAAAATGATGAATTCAAAGCTCAACTTCAGGAAAAAGGATTTGCAATTGCAGCATTAAAAAATGAGTTAAGAAAATTAACAGGAAATAGTGTGAATATTAAGTTTGCAAAATCATCAATCTTAGGGAAACCGGTTTTACAACCACATAGAAACCAATCAGTTGTTAGACAACCGACTGCGTTTAAGTCTGAACGACCTAGAATTTCAAAGCCACGGTTTGCCTCCCAAGTTGTTGTCAATAGCGATTTGTCAAAACCAGTCACTACACATTATTTGCCTTGGGAAAGAAAATCTGCCTTTGCAAAACCTCATCATATGATTGCACCTAGCTCATCTAGGTATAGCTCAAATGACATGGTTTATAATCACTACCTAGAGGAAGCTATGAAAAAGACACAAGAAAGCAGTAGTAATTCAGAACCTTGTATGATGCCTTCTGCTAAATCACAAAGCACAGCTAATGGTAGCAAACCAAAACCTAGGAGCAATACTCAAACATCTAGGAATTGGCCTATATCCAAGAATAGTTTTGTAACGACAAAGACTGTGCCCATAGCAGAACACTCTAGGAATTCTAGAAATTTTTCTGACTCCAAACATTTTGTTTGCTCGACATGTCAGAAATGTGTCTTTAATGCAAATCATGATTATTGTGTAACAAAATTCCTGAATGAAGTTAACTCGCGTGCTAAGGTTCCATCCCATAAGACCACAAAAAGATACAAACCTATAGAGCAAATAAGTGTTGCAAAGAAACCAGAAAGACAGATCCCAAAAGGATATAGGTTTTCAATCAAAAAGACTTCCAGTGTGCATGAGAAAATAATGACTCCTAGATCTTGTCTTAGGTGGAAACCGACAGGTAAAAATTTTAAGACAATTGGTCTTAGGTGGGTTCCTACTAGAAATATATTCACATCTAGCACAACCAAGGTTGACAATGAACCCACAAATGGTTCAAATAAGGATATCACTAACCAATATGAATACGAACAAACTCTTGATGATAGTGCAGGTACTCTTAACTTAAGTGCAGGTACATCTTTCAATCCTAAAAAGGAAGGACTCAGAGTTTGGTTGCTGAAAAGACAGATATCTCATAAACCAGGGCCTCAAGGAATTTTGATCTGATGAACAAGCAATGACTTCTGATCATAACAGTTCAGAACTCAGAATTCACGACCACATCAATGAACCGTCCAGTTTAAAGCTGGTTCTAAAAGTTGTTCCTCCAGCAGACAAGACAGCAACATCACGACAAGAGTTGGAATTACTATTCCATCATCACATAACAATGCTGAGGTCAACATGTAAATATTTTTGAAAAAAAATACAAAAATATAAAATTTCAAAAAGAAAAATACAAAATCAAAAAAAAATCAGAAAATGTTTCACAAAAAGAATCTTCTCGACATGTCTTTTGGAATCGATAACATTTACGTACCTAGAAATGTTGATTAACATGTCATTTCTAATTTTCTTTATGACTTGTAATCGCTCTCAGATTGCAACTCGGACCCGAACGACAAAGGAGAGTG
>BQNB010144147.1:4119-16896 GCA_026074375.1 Tanacetum coccineum
CTTTCTTGATGTAAACATTTAATCGTTTAATGCCTGTTTACATTGAATGATCATTTTTAGTTTACGCGATTTCACTTAACTGTTACGATTTAAAGCAAATGCGTAAAACCCTAAAAATAAATAGTGGATTACATAATGTCGTACAATGATCTAAAACACGAGGTGTTATAGAATCAATCAAATGGTAATGTAGGTATCAAAGAAAATGTTGATGCAGGTCAAGCTGTGATGAAGACAGTACCTGGCAAAGACTACATACTACTACCATTTTGGGCTCAAGATCCACCAATCTCTTTTAACTCAAAGGATTCTCCTGATGCTAGATTCAAACCATTAGGGGAGGAGAAAAAAAGGATGAAAGTGAAGTTCCAAGTGCACAAGAGCTAAGAGTTAATTAGGAGAATGATGCCAATGCTAACAACACTAACTTTATTAATACTGTTAGTTCACCTGTTAATGATGCCGGCATAGAAAATGATGTAGTTAATGAAAACATTATTTCTGGATGTGCTGATGATCCAAATATACCTTTTCTTGAAGGGATTTACTATTCAAATGATGATGAATATGTTGGTGTAGAGGCTGACATGACTAATTTAGATACACATATCCCTTTCAGTCCTATTCCAACTACCAAACTTAACAAGGATCATCCTCTTTCACAAATCATTAAAGATATAATGACACCACCTCAAACCAGAAGAATGACAAGGAATAAGACTGGACATGGTATGATTGGTTCAGTACAACAAAGGATCAACCATAAAGACTTTTAAAATTGTCTGTTTGCTTGTTTTCTATCATAAGCAGAACCTAAGAAAGTGACTCAAGCTTTAATAGATCCAAGCTGGATAGAAGTAATACAGGAGGAGGTTTTACAATTTAAATTGCAGAAGGTTTGGACTTTGGTTGATCTACCATATGACAAGAGGGCCATTAGGAAAAAATGGGTCTTCAAGAACAAGAAAGATGAAAGAGGTATTGTGGTTAGAAACAAGGCAAGGCTGGTGATATGTGCTTAAACACATATATTTTATTTCTTAATATTAAGCTAAAAAGACCAATAATGAACAAAAACGGTATAAAAATGCATTGTATACGTTTGTATTGTGAATTATGTCTTGCAGGTACGAATATATCACAAAAGGATAAAAACAAGGCCAAAACGGACAAAACCGAGCATGTGATTAGAAGAGCATGAGAAAACAAAGCCAAGGGTATATGCATCCTTAATGGGCCAACCTGTACCCATTTTATTAGGCCGGGTCAGCCCATTAACAAACCTTAGCCCTAAATCCCTTTATAAAAACCTAAGCCTAAAAGTCTAAAATCCCTAAATCCATTTATAAATCCATATCCAATTCCTAGCCCATGTCATAAGATATAAAGCCCAAAACCTAAATCCTTTACCCAAGTCAACCCCTAGACGCAGTCAAAATGAATAAACACCTGCGCCAAACACTGTTCACCATCTTCTCTTTTTACCCTACAATGGGTGAAATCCAATTCACCCTAACACATGCTCAATTAAACCTCTTCTAGAAGCTTAGCTGACACGTCTGACACACCTTTGACATGCTGCAATCCCCAAGAACCTCATTGGTTAATGATGTGTGGAAGTGATCAATGGTGGAAAGAGATGGATTAGAAGATCAAGGGCTAAGGATTGAAGTTGGGACGCTCCTCCTCACATCTAGAATCATCTATTGCCTGCTATAAATAGAGAGGCTCTATCCCTAAGTGAAATCATCTAGTGTAGTGTAGGAGTAGTACAGTATAACTTATTTTTAGCTTATTGTCTTTTTATCTTTGTATTTTCCTTTTTAAAGCTTATACTCTTTTATCTTTAATAAAATCATAATTTACTTTTGTAATATTTTGAATTCTGTCTTAATTTTTATGCAAACTCCTTTAAAATGTGTTTAGATTTAAGATAATAAGCTCAATAAGCTCTCTATTACTCTTAAGCTGGCTCTTATTCAGTTAAGCCTAGTAAAGCTTAACTGAATAAGAATTTCACTTCAAACTACCTCAAAAATCATATTAAGCTTTTTGGATGATAAGCCAGAAATGGAAGGGCTTATTGGACTTTTACCAGCTTGTTTTTAACAAGCTGGAGCTCGTAGATAAGCTCTTTTGGGCAATTTAGATCTCTGTTTAGCTAGGATCAAGTTACATCTCTTATTTTCCTATTTTAGCTTATTTACTCATTCAGCTTATTGCCTACTTATTTCTGCTTATAATCTGCTTATTTGTGTTCATTTAGTCTTTAGTTAGCTTATTACATTTAGTTTATAACTTAGAATAAGTTTGATTAGAGTTATATAAATTCTGTCAGTTTATTAGTTAAAATAGCTTTTTATTAGCAGCTTATTATCTAGTGCTTATTTTTCTTAAGTTTTTGCTTATTTGTGCTTAACATGTTGCTTGGTGGTTTATTTAGGGATTTAGGAATCGTTCCACTTTTGATGTTAATAAGCCGTCTAGATCGATCCTTTTTGAGAATATAGTCTCTTCCTCCTTTCTCCTTTCTTTTATGTAATAGTAGTGTAGTAGAAGTTCTCTATGAATATGGCTTAAAAAACCCGCAATTAATATCTTTGTAATTACTTATCTAGCACCCTGCTATTTTATAAAATTTATAGTCTGAGATCAAAAAAAAAATCTATTTTTAACAAGATCATAGCTTATTCATCTGTTTTAGCTTAAAAGGTTAAAATTTCATGTTTTAAAAGGGTGTTTTGGGATTAGGAGCTTTCATAAGGCAAATCATGTTTTGACATGTTTTAACTCCTAAATCATTTTAATAAGCTTTAATAATGTCTGTATCTAGTTATTCCATAATTAGAAATGGAGCTTTGTTAAGTTTGAAGTTAGTTTAATCATATATCCAATCTGCCAATCTAAAGGGGGGTTTTAAACTACTTATTTGATAAATTTCTTAAAATCCTATTGGAGGTGTGGTATCATTGTGGTCTATATGAGTTTTATAAGGCTTAAATATGAATCTATTTTTGAATATACCAGCTTTTGAACTATCCTTTATAAGTAAGTCATTTTAAAAACAGATAAAGTCTGGTAGTAATTGGTTTGAGTATAAATGTCTAAATTATGCAGATCATTTGAGGACCTTTCATAGCTTAATTAAGGAAAATTTTTGTTGCATGTAGCTTAATGTAGTATGATCTCAATATGTTTTACATCCTTACAATTTTGTTAAAAACGTTTTTTGAGTCTTAAAAAAACAAGCTGCAGTAGTCATTATTTTTCAAAAAAAGTCAAAAACTAGTGAAGTCTGTCTTATTCAACGTCCTTTTCTAGCTTATTTGTGTAGTCTGTATAATATGATTATCAGCAATATTTGTGTTCTTTGATCCTAGTCGTCAATCACTGTGTTCATTATATCTTATTTATCTTTGCTTTTAGAGTTCTTGATATAGTGTATCTTACAAAAAGTAGTGGTTTAGCTTGTTGCCTGTTTAAGTGCTATTTGTGGCTTATTTTTTTTTAATTTTTTTTGTTTTTTTTTATTACGAAAGCTTTTTTTGATACTTTTTAGCTTAATTTGTCTGTATTTATTTTTAGTCCTATATGCTTATTAGGTCTAGGAGTAAGACTGTTTCAGCTTATTTAGTTTTCTAGTTGCTTATTTAGTCAAAAAGCTCAAACAGTTTTAGCTCATTATGTCAAAATCTAAAAAGCCAAACTGTCAATTTTAGAATAGCTTTTTCTAGCTTATTTTTAAGTCTGGCAAAAAGTCCCTTCATTAAAGATTCTTATTTTAGCTTATAGATTAGCTTTTTCAAAAAGAAAATAATTTTTTTTCAAAAAAGTGCAGGTCCAGGACTCGAACCTGTGACCTCACCTTCACAACACAAAAGCCTTAACCATTGCGCCCTTGGGACTTTTCTGTTAGACCCTTGCACCATTAAATTCTTATTTTCATTTCCAGTTTTAGCTTATTTGCTTATTTGATTTTTCCTGGCTTATCGCTTTTAGCTTATTGTCTTGTTTTTCTTTGTAAACCCTTAGATGAGCTTCTAGTATTTTTCTTAATTTTATCAAAATTTTAGGATTTAGTTTAGTATTTTTAATTTAATTTTTAGTATTATTTAGTTTAAAAAATAGTTTTAATTAGATAAAAAATTCAAAAAAATATTTTCTGTCTTTTAAAAAAATAGTTTAAGTCATTTAGTTAAAGAAATTTGCATTTTGAGTTTTTAGAGTTTTAATTTGGTCATTGTTGGTTAATTAGTTGCTTGTAATTTGTTTATTTTTAATTTAAATGTTTTATCGCTTTAATTCTTAGATTAGCGTGCCTTTATGTGCTTTACCTTGTATTGTTAGATTTAGAAAACAAATCCAAAACTTAAATGACAATCAAGCTCGATTTACAACATGAACGTAGATTTCCATTCATCTCTCACCGAGGAGAACGATACCCGTGTTGATTATAATTATTCCTTTCATGAAGAATAACTTTTGTATGCATACTGTATACTTATATATATATATATGACGTATAATATATATTTACGGTTATACAGTTATATATATATTTACGTATACATATATATATATTAATATGTTATGGAAGCGGTTATTTGTTTGATACGTATCTAAAAAGTACAATATCAAAATTATATATATATATATTTATATATATGATTATATATATTTTATATTATTAGTTGATTATATGATTCAATATATATTATATAACATTAATATGGTTATACATTATATGTACATATATGATATACATATATGTACTCTATATGTATATATATAGGTTTCTAATCTATAGGGATGGGTTTCTAGGGAAAACCATATTTTGCTAGAAAACCCCAGAAACCAAACAGATGCCCTTAAAAAAATTCAAAAAGATGCCCACTGGTTTTTTAGGGCATCTGTTTGTTTTTTTTTGGTTTTACAGAGTGTAAATCAGAGGGCCCATATTTGCCATGAAAAAAAACAATTTTTGTAGTGAAAAATAAATTAGCGGCAGCGTTTGGTTTTTTGTAGGGTTTGTTGGTTTTTTATCGGTTTTCTAGGTTTTCATGGTTTTCCTCACAAAATTAAGGTTTTCTCATGATTCCCATCCCTCTTACATATTATATTATATATATGTCTATTAACTTGTATATATAATGTATATAAACTGTATAAATATATATGTATGTTACATGGATTATATATATATGTGGATATTGTATATATATATGTTAGATTTACATATATAGTATACATATCATTACATATAATATATACATGATACTTACATACTATATTCTTATATAAGTGAGGGTTATTTGTTTGATACTGTTTCTAATAACGTTAAATATCAAGATGGGCGCAGCTACTAGGGAGAGGTTGTAGCGAGTTTTACAGGATTGTTGAGACAAGGGGTTCGTGCCTTGAAGATACTTTTCCATGTAAGGTATTTGGTGGATTTTTTTATATAAATCACAAAAGGCCCTCGCACAAGCTTGGTAAAAGGCGAATGCCTAATGTTGTACTTCAGAGACCCCAAGGCTATTTTTTTTTTTTATTAATTCTATTCTTATTTTCTTTTATTTATTTATATGAAAAATATAACTGTGTGTTAATTGTACATCGGATCCACTTTTGGGTTAACAAATTATAAGAGAGGTATAATAGAGGCTGCGATCTTACGAAATTCGGACCCGAAAGGAGATATGAAGGTTTTATTAAAACGGGGACTCGTGCTTACCCGCTCCTCCGATACTTTGTTCGTTTTCTAAAGAGCCTACTCTCGTGCACCTTTGCTATCGGTTACAAAAAATATTTTTTTCCTTTAATTTCTGTTTTTTATGTATTATTATAAAATTATATAAATATTCTCTTCTATCTCTTTATTTGTTGAATTTTATTCGTCTACCCTCTTCTAGATTAAATTCTTTACTTATGTTTGTTTTCGAAGCGTGGTAGGTGGGTGCGCGCGCAGGCCCTCCACTTTAACGGTGGAAATTATCGGCATATGTTGTGTTGTACCAATGTTAGGTTTCGAAAGATGAGCCGTTTTGACTCGAATCCCAAATTCTTATAATCAATCTCAATTTTTCTAACCACTTCACACACAACTACGAGACAAACTAGAGGTCTGACACGAAGCAGCTTTTTCATGCCAGAATTTGCAAAAAAACAATTCAGCAGAACTTTTTTCAACGATTTATAGGCTCAGTGCAGTTGTCATACTGTTGGTGGTTTTTTAACGGTGGAATATGTCCAAGATTGTAGCATTGTAGGGGAGCCAGAAACACGAGTTTGTCCATGACCTTAATTTTTGTGACACATCGAGAGTGTTAATCATTTCAAAAATTCATCATCAATCGTCAATTCATATCCTGGAACAAGTTTGATTCTTATAGAATCGTACCATCGTTTCTTTCTAGTTGTCACAAGTTTGATTCGTATAGAATCGCACAAGTCACCTACCATGATCTTGTTTGATGTTGGCTCAAGTAGGATTTCCATCTTCATTGTGAATACTTAAGTATCACTCAGATGTTCTGGCAAAATCACAAGGATAATGCGTAGGACTATTAATATATATCTTGTTATTCACATTGTGTGACTTAGCAAGCAGAATTTGACAAGTGTCCTGATTCGTCAATAATATATATATATTATATAGGCAAATCCCAACCAATTGCCTTTGACCAAGACAAGAAGTCAAAATTCACAAAATAAAATATATACGTAACCGGAAGTATGATTCCCGGGTCGTTATGTCCCAACGAGGCTTAAATGGAAAATCGAATGACGGATTGATGATTGATGTTCGAATATGACAAAGGTATGATTGATTTTTCTATTTCTAAGATTAAAGATGCAAAAACAAATTAATTAAACCTAAAAACGAAAGTAAAATAACTTAAAACCTAAAACGGGTACGGAAAACGAGGGTTAAAAACCTAAATTTAGCACATTAAACCCTAGAACAAATTTTAAACTAAAAATAGATTCTACTTGACTAAAAACGAAGTTTAAAAAAAACTAGACTAAAAACGGAGGTCGTTTGACCCAAAAACGAGTCAAGACAAGAACGGGAACGAATCCCGTTCTTTAAAAAGTGAAACTTTGTAAAAATGACCCTACATATGTAATTCTATTTTTCCTAGAAAATATATGAAAAAAGAAAATTTTAGAAAAAAGATTTATATTTTTCTGATTATTATTTTAATTTTTATGATTTTTTAAAGTTTTAAAAGAAAATAAATTATAAAAAATACTAAATGATTATGAAAAATTCTGAAAAATTTACACAAAATCGCTTAAGGGATAAGGGTCCTAAGAAAAATAAGCTGGGGAAACCAGCTTATCAAATAAGCTGTTGAATAAGCCCAAACAGCTTATATGGGTAATGGGCTAAAAAGCCCTTAAATACCAAAGCGCCCAAAGGTCTAACAGAAAAGACCCAAGGGCGCAGCGGTAGTGTGTGTTATGTTAAAAGGTTGAATCTCAAGGGCACAAAGGACTTTTCCTTTTTGGCTTTTTACACAAATTAAGCTAAACAAATTGTGAAATAAGCACACACATACAATTAAGCACACATAATGAGCATCTGAGCACAAAAGTATCAATTAACAATCAGCAAATAAGCCAGAATATGGCTTATTAATGGGCTCAACACCAGGGGAGCCTTTGTGGCTTTGACAGATTATGAAATAAGCTTTAATAAGCTTAAAATAAGCTAAGAATCCTAAAAAGCTATCTCACCTAACTTATCTTACCTAATGCAACTAAGAATAAGCAAAATGACTAAGCCTTAAGCTCAAATAAGCCAATTGGGCTTTTGAGCCTATGACTGTTTGAAAAACAGCCAAAAGCTTACTTTTGGCTTAAAAATAAGCCACCTAGAAGGTGTCTTAAGGTTTGGGCTTTTGGGGGCTTATTAAAGAGCTTATAAGCTTTCTAAAAATGTAGAAAGCTTAAGCTTTCCAGCTTAAATAAGCCAAGAAAAAGTGATGCCAAGTTGCTGTTTTGCACCAGGGGACTTGTTTGCAAACACCCCAAATTGGCAGCTTTGGGCTTATTTTTAAACTAGCAAATGAAAACTTATGACAAAGTAACTTATAAAATCTAAAAATCTATCTTCCAAGGAACCTAAATCAGCAATAAAAAAGGATTTTGGAAATTAAATAAGCCAAGAAAAGAGCTGAAGAAAACAACAGCATTAACTTATAGTTAATACTGCTTGTTTGGCAGCTTTGAGCTAAAAAAAACTTAACTAAGCTAAGGCTTATTCTAAATAAGCTACTGATGACTTAAACTAACTAAATAAGAATAATTAAGCTTAATTAAACTAACTCCTATAAGAAAATAAGCCAAAAATTCAATTAAGCTAATTTGGGAAGTCTGAAAGTAAAACAGACCTAAGAGACTATTTTGAGCTTAAAATTAAGTTGCTAAAAGCTTATGAAAGAACATAAAAAGCACAAGCAGATTGAGACTAGCTTGCAAGGATCTTGTGCTCCAACTTTCAGAGCCTAACTACAACTCTAACTTATCTAATTCTTATGTAGAAAATTGACATTTTTCTTTTGAAAATTTTTCTTGACAGAATTTGACTAAACCAAAAACAAACAATGCATGAATGCTACACTTACTTTCAATGCATTTCAACTCTTAAATTGAAGCTAATACTATGACTTATACCTAGCTTAAACTAATTATCAAAGATAAGCAAATTAAGAAAGCACAATTCTCACAGGTTTGAACCTTGGGAATAAAATACTTAACTAATGAAATTTAATCTATAAAAACTTATTAAAACTAATTATTAGACCTTAATTTAGCTAATTAAAACAGCCTAAGTTACACCAACCCAAGGCATTGACCAAACTGACCCATTTTGGGCTTAACCCAAACACCTCTTTAATTTCCAAAAAGGGTTTTTTAAGCTGATTTAAGGAGATTTAGGCCAAGGGTCTTAAAAACAAATACTCATACATAAATAATAAGCATAAATAAGCATAATTGAAAGTACAAATAAGCTGTAAATAAGCTAATGAAGAAAAATGAGCTTAAAATGAAGATTTAACAATACCTTTGGTCCTTAACTTTTGACAGCAGGTTCACAAGCTTAAATGAGCTAGCATGCTAGCTCATTATACCCATAAGTCCATCCACTTCAGACTTATCATCCAATAAGCACACAATAAGCATTCGTACCATTTGAAATTTGAAATTGAAATTTAACTTTAAAACCTCAAACTTTGATTAAACTTGGAAAAGAGTACAATACTGAATTAAAAGCTACAATAAGTTACAAATAAGTTGAAATAAGCTAAAAAAGACTTAATTGAAAAGTAAAAAAACTAAGATATGCCAAGATGGTCTACAATGCTACATTGGGGTCTTATTTATAGCCGAATTCTTCACTTGCTTGGTCTTTGTGCTGAGCTTTCTTTGTGAGAGACTTCAAGGGTGTTTTAGTTGTGTGAGACAAATGATAAACTCAATCTTGGCCCTCCAAATCATTTGTGCTTCTTTTCTAGTCATCACAGCCGTCGAAAGTCTTTGAAAATGGTGAAGGATTGCCAAGTTGGCAATCCTATAGTTGGGGTAAGTTAGTGGGTTGGGGATGAAGGGTTTAACCATGGTGTTGAAGGGTTGCAGGGTAAAAGAGGGGGGAACACGTGAGGCGTTCTTGGGTTTTGGTTGGCGGGAAAATGTGTTATAAACAAGACAGGGAAAGGTTTGGGCTAGTGTACAAGTTTGCCCCCTCAACCACTTAATTGCTTTTGCAAAACTCGTCCTTGTGTGGTGTACAAGGTTGAGGGTTTGGCAGAAATGCCCCCTCAACCTTATAACTTCTATTTCAAAACTAGTCCCTTTGTAATACCACTTTAGGGGTTTGGCAGAAATGCCCCCTAAAGTTGTATTTCCAATAAATAGCAATTTCAGCCCCTATCTTTTATCTTCTTGCAACAACTTAGGGATTTGGCATTTGTGGTCCCTCAAGTTATATTTTCTTTTGATTTATCTTCTCGGGGTTGACTTTGACTCTGTCGGGGTTGACTTTGGCTTTGACTGTTTGACTTTTTGGCTTGATTGACTCTTTGGCTTCGACTTGGCCTCATCTTTTCGCACCTTTCCATTCCGTGCTCAGTTTTGTCGTTTTTGGCTTTGTTTTTCGTCCTTGTATGTGATATCCGTTTCTTGCACAACACAAATGCAAAACAAATATATATTTGGCAGTTTTTGTATGTTTTTGGTCATTTAAGTCCGTTTTTAATGGAAAAAGGTATGTGTAATAAAGCACATACCAGAGAGCAAAGGTTACGGCGATTGAAGAATCGAAAGATTTGTCATCATTAGCTCTAGACAAGCTTATCGGTAATCTAAAAGTACATGAATCACTCATGGAAAAAGATTCCAAAATTTACAAAGGCAATAAGGAAAGGGTTAAGTCCATTGCCTTGAAAGCTAAGAACGAGTCTAGTGATGATGAAACTTTGACATCCGGAAGTAATGACGAAGAATATGTTATTGCCATAAAAAAACTTTAAAAAGTTCTTTAGAAGAAAGGTTAAATTTGTTAGGCAACCATGTGAAGAGAAGAAGTCTTTTCGGCAATGGGATGATAAGAAAAGAAAGAGTGATAGGAAATGATTTAGATGCGGTGATCCAAATCATCTCATTGGCGATTGTCCAAAGCCTTCATGAAACAAAGATCAAAAGGCATTTTGTAGAATATCTTAACACATATGGAGGATGGATTCGTTTAGGGTTTTTAGAGAGAGAAATAGGTGGTTGGATGAACACATAGAAAGAGAAACAAAAAACTATTAGATTACCAAATGATAGAATGAACAACCAACACCCTCTCCATGTGTGGAGAGGGTATAAATACTCCTAGCTATGGTCGGCCATGGGCTTAGTCAATCGCGCATTCCATGAGCCTTTGGCCTAGTTAGCTTACTAAATTTACATATGATTACTCTACGAGACACGATTAGCTATATTGGAAGTGACTAATACTTTTCATATTCTTAACAATCTCCCCCTAAGGGAGGTCACTCAAATTTATAAAAACTTAAACCTAGCATAATATGCTTTGACTTTAGTCTTTAACTTCAATCTTTAACTTGTGAATTTATGTAGTGATCTTTGACTTTAGGCTTTGACTTGTATCTTTGACTTGACATGAATGTGATTTAGAACTACTTGAGATCATCAACCAAGCATAATCTCTTTACATCGTCTTGTAATCTTGCCATCTTGTGAACTTTTGACTTTGTACCGACATGCTCATATATTCTTGATTTGATAACTTGAAAGCTTTAATGGTTCATCTTTCTTGAAGTTCTTTAACTTTAACACTTCATCGCTTCAAGAAGGACGTACGGTATCAGAGTAGCGGAAGTCTTGAAACATGTACTTGAGCTTTCATGATGTCTTTAAAAATGTCAATCGAGTATGAGCATGTGGCTATGAATCTTTGAGTCTGCTGGAACCAGGTACCTCCACGTCCATCTTTATATATTCCTGAAATAAAATAGTTAGCAATAAAGGTGGGTGGACGAATATGGCTTTGTCATTCATTTGAGTTTGGTTAGAGTAACCTTCGAATCCGTAAGGATCGACTTGTGATCAGGTAGATTCAATTTAAGAAGAATCTCCTTGACCGGATTTCCAGTTATAGTATTGAATCTTTCTAACATATACGTATTAGATTCATCGTACTTAGCATGTTCTCATTATCGGAAAGTCTCAAAGCAGACAGCACGATAAGAGTAAACCAGCGAGTTACTATCTCACCGATTGAAATAAAAATTGATTTGAGAAAAAATCAATCGACGTGTCACTTGCTAAAGTGTTTTTGCAACACATTGAGAGTTTTAAGCATTTCAAAATTCATCAATCGTCAATTCATATACTAGAACAAGTTTGATTCATATAGAATCTCACCATCGTTTCTTTCCAGTTGTCACAAGCTTGATTCGTATAGAATCGCACAAGTCACCTACCAAGAGCTTGTTTGATGTTGGCTCTAGAAGGATTTCCATCGTCATTATGAATAACTTTCGTATTACTCTGATGTTCTGGCAAAATCCCAAGGATAATGCGTAGGACTCTTAAATAATTACTTGTTTTCACAATGTGTGAGCAACAAATACATTCGAATAGTGTCCTAATGAGATTTATGGATGATCTCTTGGCTCTAGACTCAATAGTGTACTTTTGGTTTTGGTGATTGGAGGCGGGAGCTGACTGCCACCTTTTCAATACCAACTAGCTCGGAGTGAGAAAGTTGATAGAAATGCGTGTAATCTCCATGAGAAATGAAACAAGAGTCTGTTAAGAGACCTTGAGTGGCTAGGGAGGGTTGTGCAAAGCGTCACTGGGTCCATGACTATCTTCAATACCAGACAACAGCTTAGTGTTTCTGATAGCATATGTATTGACCCGGTTTTTGCCTAAGTGTATAAAGGCTTCTTTCTTTTCACCCTTTATCCTTACAATTCTTTTTCATTCTTTAACCCCTTTAGTGCTTACTGAGACTTCATGATTAGTACCTTGTTGGGTTTATTCCAGTACTAGCTCCATCTCAGTCTGCACTATTCCCTTAATCTCACTTTACTCCTTTTTTCATACCTAAGGACTTCTACACTATCTAGTGGAAAATCCCTAGGTAGATCCCTCCGGTTCTGGATGGATCATGGGAATGAGTACCTAAACTTAACCACCTTATAACTCCAATACAGTAATTTAAATGGTCGGTCTTTGGTACTTCCACATTTTAGC
>BQNB010144148.1:2652-16896 GCA_026074375.1 Tanacetum coccineum
GCTGATTGGGTTGCTAAGCCAAAGATTCGGACAAAGATATACAAACTCTACAGAACTCTACATCAATCTCTTTTCTTTTTCTTTTCTATTTTTTTAACATAATACATCAGTTGGGGCTTATAAATGCACCCCTACACTTGAGCTTTAGAACTCATAATTACAATTTAACTAATGACCCAAGTTGAGGTGGATCAACATAACATGGAGATCATTTGACAAACTTATGGGGGTATTGACTTAATTTTCTTCCCCATTCTTTCGCGAAATAAATACCACCATGGATCCCAATCGTCCCAAAACAGTATTTACAAGGATAAAGACTTAGCAACCGTGTACTCAAATAATTATCTTGGGTTAAAACAATAATGTACTAAAAGCGAGTACATACAAGGTAGGCTAAGGCAATTTGGGTGTAACAATTGGTTTAAGGGTTAACAATGCTCTTCATTAATAGTTCAGATTAACTAGAAATTTACGAGAACCGTGAAAAGGATAGGCTCGGAGGGTTTCACTAGGGGAGTCTTGCACTAAAAATGAGTGCGAAGCACGGTGTGGGATAGTTATATCATCGATGTGACCATTATAACAAATACAGGTTTAAAACATAGGTTAATCCTAGTGCCTCTTATCTAGCAAATCCTAATACTCACTATGCGGTCTCGGGATGCATCACAAAAACAAGTTCTAGAATTTAATACGCTACCGGTACACTCATATAATTTAATACCGATACCAATGTTCTAGAAAAGGCAACAAAGACCATATGTACACATCCGTAACGATGGAATAGACACATATGATTGTATTTGAACCTTAACTCGAACAAGCTAAAGGTATAAACTATCTTGGGTATCAAAAATGGATACCCGAATTCTTATAGATATAAAGGCAAACCTCACGTTTTTAGGGTGGAATTCTAAAGGGTTTTGTGCTAGTCATATAAATTCCTATCCATGAGACTCTATTAATACTCGGTTTTCGTCGGTATGTGTCATAAAAAATTTAAATTTTGGTTAAAATTACCTTTTACGCTATGTTTCGATATATTACCCATCATTTTAAGGATAAAGCAAATGGCAATTGAAAGAATAGTTTCAAAGACTTATTTCCCCTATACACTTAAGTTGAACATTGTCCCTAATGTTCTTTAAAATTACCCATTAAAACGAATAAAAGGAAAAGAAAACAAGTAAAAGAAACTAGTACTCCCCTGGTTAACTCAATAATGGAGAAGAAACATGCGATAACTGGTTAAATGGTCCTCCAAGAATCATTCAATGAAACTTCCTAAGAACTTCCAAGCTTCTTCTCATCAAATATAACATGTAAATATATAACATGTATTCAAAGACAAAGACCAACGACACCAAGCATTAATAAAATTGGCAGGATATATATATATATATATATATAATATTATATATATATATATATATATATAATATATATATTATATATTATAATATATATATTATATTTCTATATACTTGTTGGATACCCGCGCATAGCTCTGGCCTGAAATTTAATTGCTTCCCTACTCGCTCAGCGATTCCTTCCATGCTTTTGAGATTCATTTGTTTGGGTGTCCGAGCTTTCCCGCAACATATATAACTTCATTCTTCGCTTGTATAATACACTCACACACTCTCTTACCCATCAAACAATGTCTCCAAAAGTATATATCTTTTACGAATCAAGTTTGTGTATTCAACTTACAGTTTAAGTTATTAAAAAATTTTCAAATAAACCCACTAAAAATGTGAATGTGGAGAAAAGCTAAATATTTATAAAAATAAAACAAAAATGGATGTTGAATTAAGCTCACGAAATTTTAGAAAATACGGTTTGTTGGGGGTGAAAAAATTTCGAATTGAAATGTGATTGATTGTGAAAATCGAATTTTCATAAAAAAATAAAATAGATAAAAAGAAATATTATGTCAAATTGGAAAATTAAAAAAAAATAAAAAATTGTATTTTATATAATTAAGATAGTTAAAGTGTTGTCTCAAACTTAATCGCCATTTTTAAAAAAATATCAAGCTTTCTTAACAAGAGTACCCTTTGCGCCTTTCTTCGAAGAATTTTAGACTTTTCAGGTTAGGGCCTAATTCCTTAATGGTTACTTTTTATCTATGGGCAGTATTACGGATATATAAGCAGTTACTATACCATGAGTAACGCTCTCTTACTACTTTTGGAAACAGAGAAAGCTCTTAAGACTTTTTGTGAAACATTTCACATTCCGGATGAGGTTCATCCACAATTGCCTAGCCCTAACCAAACAATTCATGAAATGCCTACTCGAAAAATAGGTGTATATACTAGATTATTCAAATATGCCAATTTTCAATTACCTCTTTCCACTTTCCTTGTTGACGTGTTAAGGTACTATAGTATCCATATATCCCAACTATTCGTCATCGCGGCCGCCAAAGTGTCTCATTTTGAGGTCATGTGCCGTGTTCATGGATTTGAGCCAACGGTTGGATTGTTCCGTTGTTTTTAAGTGAACTTTAAAAATAAAGGCTGGATGTCGTTTAGTAAGCGTTCGGGTAATGACGCCGTTTGTTATACCAAACCCCTAGATTCATTAAAAGGTTGGAATGACCATTTATTTTGGGTTGATGCATTTTCATATCCCGCTTCCTTTTTGTGGCACACTAGTAAAAGTCTTCTGAATATCTGCAGAAAATTATGCTTCCTTTATTGTCTTCTGAATTTAACGCAGAAAATTATGCTTCCTTTATTGTGTATCCGGCTCCATTTTGTGAATATCCAGAACCATTCCTTTGTCCAGTGGGAATTAGTCGCCATTATACCCTGATGAGAATACTTATCCCGAGTTTCTGCGTGATAATGACGAGGGTGGGTGTTTACCTTTTCTCCTTATTTATGTTGTTGTCTTTTGATTGTGTTTTATGACCGTTTACTCTTTTTGTGTAGAAATGGATTTGCTCTCCTTATTCGGACTCACAATCCTACAAAGGTGAGGGTTGGTGAGAGGAAGCATGATGAAGATGAACAAAAGTTGCTAGATGCCACTGTTGGACTCGTTGTCCCGCTGCTACTAATTGTGCCAGCTCGTGGTGAGAGTGAGCTAGAGTATAGCATGGACAAGCTTTTTGGCGAAGTAGGTAGTGGGGATCAGGTGGAGCAGGGTGATTCCGCAAGTGGTGGTCAAGGTGTTGGTATCCAGTTTGTTAGTAAGGCCGCAAAGGTTGTTGTTGAGGGTGTGGCTCCTTTACAACCAAGATGCCCGAAAAAACAAAAAACCGCCACTGTTGATGCTGGTGAACCCTCGCATCCTGCAAAGCAATTAAGGGATGATCACGGAAAATTGAGGTTAGTGGTTCAACGTTTACTTGCTAGATTTGTACAAAATGTTGAGGTAAGGGGTGAAATTGTTCCCACCTTACCCTTCGTGACATCTTCTGTATCTGCTACGCCAGAGCGTGAGGATGAAACCTATACTAACTCCGTGGCTAGGACTAACCTTCAGACTTTGGGCCCTCCTCCAAGGTTCATTATTTCCTCAAACTCTTCTCATCATTCCGATGCTAATGTTGCGGAGGCTGAAGTTGATTCTATTGTCAGGTCTTCTACTCCAGTTTTGACGACTGCTACTATCGTGACTACAACGGTTGATGCTACTATGGTTCTTAAAGAAACATCTGTCAAGCCTTCCTTGTTTGCTGCTGGTTCGTCTTCTGCTGGTGGGAATGAGCCCATTCTTGGTGGTTTCTATGATCTTACCGGCAATGATTTCCTTGTTGGTGGAATCCACACCATCATTAACCCTGATTCTGATCTTTAAAAGGTTTACGTTCCTCAATGGAACATGACTAATAGGTCCCGTCTTGATGATGGTGGTGTTCGTTGTGAGATGATTAATGAGTTTGCTCCTCTAAAGTTTTTCGTATCTATTCGTGGAATGAAGCATGATCAAATTTTTACCGAATTTAATGTTGGAGCCGCCCGCCAGATGTCCTTGAGTGCTGAAGTAAGGATGCCCACTGAGTACAACATCAAGGAGAAGAGAAGATTAAAATCTATTGTTAATGAGCAAACAGAGGTGTTGAAGGCCAGGGAAAAAGAGATTGAAGATCTCAGAGCTCAGTTGCTTTTGAAGGAGGCAGAAGCCTCAAAGGCCATCCGACTCCATGCTAAAGTCTCTTAGTGTAAAGTTGTTGAGAAATCTCTTCGAGATAACATTTAAGCTTTGACAGGATGTAACACCACCTTAGAGAAGGAGAATAGTGAGTTGGATGTTAAAGTGACAGATCTTGCGGCTTCAGTGAAGGTTAGGGAATAGGAGGTTGCTGACTTGGATGCTTAGGTTACTGCTATTAAGTTGCAGAGTGACAATCAAGCGGATGAGGTATGTATCTTTACACTTAAGCTTTTTTTTCTTATCGTTATGCTTCCGTATAATTGCAGGTGTATGAGCTGGAGACTTCCTCTGCTGGGCTCTACGAGAAGGTCACGGTGTATGAAGACTGTATGAGTCAGCTTGAGAAATTCCAGGATGAGCGGATGAGGGTTTTGAATGATAAATTCAACAAACTATATACTGACTTTGTTGAAATGGCCCTTCATTTGGAGGAGAAATTCTATCCTCACCTTCTGACGGCCATTGTCGGCCGTAGATGGCCTCTTACCTATGACATGAAGCTTACTATCGTTAAGTGTCTTCATTCGCCGGCGTATCTCTCTCCTCTTAGAGTGGCTATTAGAAAGGCTATTAAGAAAGGCATGCAAGACAGGTTAGCCGCTGGAATTACTCACGGCCAGGAGGGTAGGGTCTTGACAGATGTTGCTGCATTCAATCCTTCCATAGAGAGTGATTATGTTTCCACTTTGCAAGAGTTTTAGGATGTGAACTTCTCCTTACTAGCTGAGTTGAAGTCCAACAAAGAGGTGAGTGTCGAGACTTTAATGGACATTCTTCGTTTGGAAGAAACTCTTGCTGACATACTGGGTTTAAATGAAGCGAAACCTCATATTAACCAACTCATGGTCCCCATTCATCATTCATCGAACCAAACAATCGTTAGTGCCACCGGCTTGTCATTTTCTCTCGATGTTTCCCATAACCGAGTTCAAAAGATCAGGGATGATATTGCTAATCATAGGTCAGCTCTCTGTGACATGTTTGTTCCTTTAGTTGAGCCTTTATCTTCTGCTACTTTGGAAGGGACGGAAGGTACTTCCGGTGCTGCTCCCGACACTACCACGACCCTGTCTACTACTTATGCTTCTGCGAGCTCCATTCCTACTATTTTGATTGATGATTATGTGGTTGTGCATGCGGATAGTCAAGAAGGTGTTGGTGCGGATGTTAACCCTTTACCTAACGTTGTTGATGCGGAGCTAAATATCTCTTAGTAGCTTGTTATAATGCATGGGCTTGGTCGTATGCGACCTTTTTGTTGTAGCCTCTTATGTGTGAACAATTTTTCTAAGTGTATTATCCATTTGTATACCATGGTTATGTGTGACCTTTTTGGATGCAGTTAAATGTACTTGTACCATTTGAATGTTTTAGTTTCTAATTTAGGCTTTTGCTATAGTTATAATATCATGGCGATACATTTTAACCTCGTAGTCTTATTTGAATATTTGCGGGTTATTCTCCCCACACTGGGTTTGCAATACCTCTTACATATATTTGAGTTAATTGTTAGGTTTACTCATCCTGTTGTTATACGGAATAACGTTTATTAGGCCGTGCCTCATTGTGTGCGCGTCTTGATCACATATAATATAACTTTGCAAAGTAAGGAATAATGAATTTAAAGGAAAATTTGTGAAGGTAGTTAGGCTTCACTTTTATTGAAAATTAGAAAACGTTACAATACATAAATAAGATAAATTGAAATGCATTACCCCCACTGCAGAGTCTGCATAGGTGAGTTGCTTAAATTTTGTGAACATAACACCTCTTGAGGTTGCTGATGTTCTATGTCCGCGGAAGCTACTTTTCGTTACGATATCTTAACTTGTATACCCCCTTTCCAAGTGCTTCTGTAACTTTGTATGGTCTTTCTCAATTGGGGCCTAGCTTCCCTGTATCTTCCGCACGGCTTGCATCGTTGTTACGGTACACCAGGTCGCCCGGCTTAAAACTTGTACTTCAAACTTTGGAATTATAATACCTCTCCATCTTTGCTTTACTCTTAGCCTCATGTATTGCTGCTTCTTCTCTTTTTTCCTCTAAGAGGTCTAGATTGATTTCCAAGGCTTCATTGTTTTGTACTGGATCTACTTTCGCTGTTCTGAGCGTAGGCATGCCAATTTCCTCTGGGATGACAGCTTTCGTTCCGTATGTTAACTAGAATGGAGTATCTCCGTTGCTGGACTTTATCATTGTACAGTGCGCCCATAGAACATGAGAAAGTTCTTCCATCCAATTTTTAATTGCATCTAACCTTGCCTTTATTCCTTTTCCTAGACTACGGTTTGCTGTTTCTACCAGGCCATTAGTTTGTGGGTGTTTAACAGAAGCAAAATGTTAGCGAATACATAGTTTTTCACACCAATTTTTGAATGGATTATCACAGAATTGTTTTCTGAGATAATTTCTCTGAGGAGTCTAAATCTACAGACAATGTTGTCCCACACAAATATTTTGACTTGGTTGCCCATGATAGTTGCAACTGGTTTTGCCTCAATCCATTTTGTGAAGTAATCCATGGCTACTATTAAGAATTTGACTTTCCATGGCCCCTCCGGAAAAAGGCCCAGCTATATCAATTCAACATTTGTAGAACGGCCACGAAGATGTGATTGGGGTTAGCTTTTGCTGTAGATTCCTTAGAACAGGTTTATGAATCTCACAGTCTTGGCATGCTCTTATTAACGCTCTTGTGTCCTTAAGCATA
This sequence comes from Tanacetum coccineum, assembly GCA_026074375.1. Classification (NCBI taxonomy): domain Eukaryota; kingdom Viridiplantae; phylum Streptophyta; class Magnoliopsida; order Asterales; family Asteraceae; genus Tanacetum; species Tanacetum coccineum. The sequence goes on from BQNB010144148.1 coordinate 9,536, forward strand.
GTGGGCTAAAAGTAACCAATCCTTAAAGCTTTTACAACAACGGATCATGTACCTGCGTGCATGCTACAAGATCCTTCATGTATTTCTCTCATGACATAGTTGGCTTGGAGTGGCCTTACACATCGTAGCCATGGTCTGAGGAAAGACTTCTTGTATAGAGTTCTGCTAATCACGACGAATCGCTGCGACTTGCGTTTTACTGCTCTTTCTTTTTTTACATCCGATGGTAGAATTTCCTCCTTTAGGTATTCGAGGATGGGAGTCATCTATGTGTCCCCTTCTTCCTTTACTACCACTAGTACTTCCACTTCGTTATTGATTTTACCTTTAGTTCTTCGACTAGCACATGCTTACTTAGGTGCGCAAAGCTTGTGGATGCTATTTTGCTTAGTGCATCTGCTTTTTTATTCTCACTTATGGGAATTTGTCTTATTGAGAATGCCTTAAACCCATTGGTGAGTGCTTTTACCTTTTCTAGGTATCAGACCATGTCATTCTCTTTTGCCACGTACGTTCCGTTTACTTGGTTAGCCACCAATCGTGAATCAACATTTGCCTCACGGTTTTTAACACCCATCTGTTCCGCTATCCTTAGTCCGGAAATCAAAGCTTCATCTGCTTCATTGTTTGTGGCATCGAACCTAAATCTCAAGGCATAAGTAAATTTCGTCCCTTCTGGATTTGTAAGTATTAGTCTTGCTCCGGAGCCATCTGTGCTGGATGATCCGTCCGTAGACAGAATCCATGGATCCAGAAGCTCTTCTTCCATCTCCATCAGAGTATTTGGAGAATCCTCTTCTGGCCGTTCGACTATGAAGTCTGCTAATATTTGCCCTTTGACTGATGCTCTAGGTCTGTAATGTATTGCATATTCTCCTAATTCGATGCTCTATTTTTGTAGCCTTCCTGCTACTTCTGGTCTGGATAATACCTGTTGTATTGGTTGGTCCATGATTACTATGATCGGATGTTCCTGGAAGTACCTCTTTAGGCGCTCACTGGTATGCACCAAGGCCAACACTAATTTTTCCATCGATGTGTAATTTATTTCTGGACCTCTTAATGCCCTGCTAACAAAGTATATGGGCATTTGCTTGGTTTCCCTTTCCGTCATCAAGACTGTGCTTACCATTTCTTTTGCCACTGCCAGGTAAACAATGAGTTCTTCCTTTTCCATTGGTGCGACCAACATGAGGAGCTCGGAAATAAGCTGCTTCATTTGCTTGAATGCTTCTTCAGCTTCCGTAGTCCAATGGAAGTTGCTTTTCTTTTTGCACTTTTTTAGAGTTTAAAATAACGGCAATGATTTTTCTGCTGATTTGGCTAAGAACCTGTTCAGGCTTATGAGCTTTCCGTTCAACTTTTGCACATCTTTTAAGCATTTTGGGGACGGAAGACTTAAAACGGCATCTACCTTGTCTGGGCATACCTTCAATCCCCTGGTGCTAACTTTGTACCCTAAAAACATTTCTTCTTCTATTCCAAAGGTACATTTTTTAGGATTCAACTTCATGTTTATTTCTCTTAGAGTTTTGAACGTCTCTTCTACGTCTCTGACTATCTCATCCTCCGTGCGGCTCTTGATAACAAAGACATCCACATATACTTCAAGGTTTCTGCCAATTTGTTTATGTAATGCTTTATCCACCAATCGCTGGTAAGTGGCTCCGGCATTTTATAGGCCAAAAGGTATCTTTGTGTAGCAAAATATTCCTTGACTTGTGACGAATGCTATTTTCTCTTCATCTTCTTTTGCCATTTGTATCTGGTGATAGCCTTTGTATGCGTCTAGGAAACATTTAAAAGGGAACCCGCACAGCGATTCCACTTTTCAGTCTATTTTTGGTAGGGGATAACCATCTTTAGGGCATGCATTGTTCAAGTCTTTAAAGTCGGCACACATCCTCCAGCTACCGTCATGCTTCTTTACCATCACTGGGTTAGACAACCAGTCATGATAGTGTACCTCCTTCATGATTCCTGCTTCCACAAGTTTCCCCACTTCCTCTTGTATTGCTTGGATTCGATCAGCTGCTTGCCCTCGTTTCTTTTGCCTAATCTGAGAGCATCCTTCCCGCATGTTTAAGCGGTGCTCCGCTATGTACCTTAGGATGTCAGTCATATCCACAGGCTTCCAGGAATAAATGTCTAAGTTACGCTGGAGTAGATTGCATAACTTATTGCGGCCTTCCTCTGTGAGAGTGAAGCCTATCATTACTATTTGTTCCGGATATTATGGGTTTATTTCCACTTTAATCATTTCTACCACTATTGATTTGGTGGCCGGAAAGGTCCCTTCTAGTCTAGAGACCATCGCACATTCCAGCGGAACTAACCTACTACTTTTTAAAGTGATTACTCCTCCTTCTACCTGGATCTTCAGCATTTCATGAACTGTTGATGAAACTGCTTGCAACTTCCCGACCCCAGATCTTTTGATAATTCCATTGTATGGGGATGGTGACTTAACAACTACAAAATTCATCCAAGCTGAAGTAGAGTGCTCTTCGTCTCCAATTGTTACCAGTAGTTGTATTTGCCCTATCGGTCATATTATCTCACCACTAAACCCAATTAAAGGAGTGGTTGTTGGCACCAACTGGTTTTTTATTTCCAGGCGTAATCGGTTGAAACAGTGTTCATACAATATTTATGAAGCTGATCCACTGTCCATGTACACGCGGTGTATGCAATGTCCTCCTATTTCTACCTCAATGATCATTGGTCCTTCTATTCCTTCATTCTCATCCAGGGATGGAAAAAATATCTCTGTGTTAGGAGAAAAGCTTTACGTTATCTTTTGTCTAGCCACTCTTTCTAATGGCTGGACCATTAGTATAGCTAATGCTTTGTCTTTTCAAGAAGTTTCCCCTTTCTTTGTTGCTTTGGGCTGTTCTTTCCCACTGTTCTGTTTGAGTTCTTTTATTAGGTGTGACAGTTTCACTGCCTTGAGCATTTCTTCTATCTTCTTTTTCAGGTGCATACACTCGTCTGTGTTATGTCCCACTTCACCATGAAACTCACAAAACTTGGCATGGTTTTTCTTTTTGACCGGAGTCGTCATCGGTGGCGGGGCTTTGAAATTTGCTTTTTCTAAAGCAAAAATTTCTTTAGGAGTCTTCGTGAGGAGGGTAAACCGATCCTGCTTCCTTTCCGGCCTTTGCTGGTTCCGGAAACTCCCTTTCCTAAAATTATTCTTTTGGTTACCTTCTTGTTGTTTCTACGGTGGAAATGACTTCTTTCGTTCATGATTTGATGCTGCCACTTCCCCCCGAAGGAAGGACGTGGTCACTCTCATCATTTCGTCCACCGTTTTTAGGATTTTATCATGGAGGCGTTTGATGAGCTCAGGGTTTGTGATCTCATGCAAGAATCCAAAGATTCTTATGCACTCTGGTGCTCCCTTGACATCCCTGCTTTCTAATTTGTATCTTCTCACAAAATTTTCGTTGGACTCTCCATCCCGTTGCTTGATGTTATGGAGCTCTATGGGATCCTCGATGTACTTCTTCTGTTGAAGATAGTTTTCTAAGAATGCTTTTTTTAAATCATCATAGCTGTCTATCGATTCAGCCGGAATGTCATCGAACCATGCTCTTGCGTTTCCTGTCAGGGTAGAGTTGAGCATGTGGCACCAGGTTGGTATAGCCCACCGCTCTGTTTTTGCGGCTGTCTGAAAAATTTTCAAGTGATCTTTCGGATCCTCACTTCCTTCATATGTCTTAATATGGCTGGGCATTCTTGTCTTTGCAAAATCGAAATAGCAAATTCTGCGTGTAAAAGGATCTACTTCTTCACACACCCTTGGTTGAGATAGATCGTCCTCCTCCCTACTTGGTTTTTTTTCTTTGGCCTTGATTTCCAATGAACGCCTCTACTGTCTTCACTTTCTGAGAGAGCGTTTGTGTACCTTGAGTATGAAGGTTGATTGTGGCTATCGGAGCATGCGGACATTCTCCTTCCTCTACTTCCCAATTTTTTGAACACGCCTCCTTCTTTCTCTTTTGGTTTTGGCGATCTTAATCGGTCACGTTTGAGTCTTGAGAACACACTAGGGCTAGGTCTTGGGCTACGCGAGCACCTAGATCTATACCTCTTTTTGTATTCCATGGTACTCATCGTCTTTGACTCGGAATATCGTGATGTTCCGGTAGATCCGTCGAAGTTAAGTCGGGCTTTTACTTCTTTCAGCTTTTCATTCTTTTCTTTTCCCTTATTAAACTTCTCATCTATGATTGGCAGTAGTTAGTTGTAATTCTTGTCGCAATATTCCCGAAGGGCTGCGTCGGATGCAGGCCTGTCTCGTTCTGGCGGAGTTGGTTGTCCTGTATTCCGCACGGCGGACGTGGGCTGGCTAGGGGAGGTTGTTCGGGATTGCTCATGGTGAGTATTTTTGTAGAACGTAGTTGTATCCTAGTCCTACGGATGGCGCGAACTTTTTTGTACAAAATATGTTACGGGTTGATAAGATGTGTCTGGATGGTTATGGGACTGACCCGATGGATGAGGCCTTGTACTAAATCAAGTGAAAAGATGAATTCTTGCACAATCAAAGGCAAACCGTTAGTCTTATCGTGAGGACGGACCCCACGATTAGACTCCGACGTGAGAGTAAGTACGCATATTTATAAGAGAATGTCAGAGAGTGTGTGTGTGAAATATGATTAGAGAATTGTACCTTGTGGAGTGTGAGAGTATCCCCTTTTATAGGTGAGCCAAATACTAGGTGTTCCTATTATTTCGCTTAGGTTTGTTGGGCCGAAGTGGGACCCTTGTCGGGCAAAGATGTAATCGTGTCTTGCGGATATGGGTTTAACTAGCAGACTTCCGCTTGCCTGCGGAAGTATCCTTCGAAAACCCCTTATCCGTCTTGTCACTTCCGGACCATCGCCAGTTTGGCTTGGGCTTATTTTGGTCCATCTTGTTGGTTGTCTTATTGGGCTTGGGCCCATATGTGATTTATGTGAGCCAAGCCCAAAAGCCCGCTTTACATGTGAGGTTTATGTAGTCTAGCTGGCCCAAAGGCCTGCTCTACGTAATATACGTCATCCTCTTCGATGTGCTCCCTCTTGTGTTCAAAGTATTTTATCTTTTTTGAGAATGATATGAGTTTCTCAACCCTATCTTTAACATATTGAGACTATCATACGTAATCAAGCTCCACGGCTCCAAGTTGACTTCACCCAATATCCAATGGTTGTCATTTAAATTGATCGGAAAGAAAACATGTTCAAATCAAGTTTGAATGATTAATTTTCACGGTTGACTTTTTGAAAATGTATCCAACTTTACTCCAAATGTTATTTGATCTCCAAATTCCATGTATGCAATGATGAAAACACATGTGCCATATACATTTGTATCACTGTGTAAATCATTTAGTTTTGAGTTGAATTTAGATCGGTTTCTATTGAATGTGATCTCTAATCGTTATGCAACTGGGCTATTGATGTCTAATCCAACATGACCTTCCTATATGAATTACATGGCTGGTGCCTTACTGTTAGTTTCAGATTCTTTGTTTAGCGAGACATGATACCAACAAGATTCATTTGTTTGGCTGGTTTAAAAGCGTTACAGGTATTTATCAAGTAGCTAAAAATACTTGCGTTAACCTATTTTTAAGTCAAAGGCATTACTTTACATAAAACAAAGGGATATTGCATAAGGTACTGAAAGAATATAATTTGATTAAAGATCATTTGGTAGTCCTATCTTATTTTCAATACCAATTGTTACGAACCGGATCGATAATATAATTGATAGAAGATTATAAACAAGATAGATAGTTTATATTGATGGGATAAACCGACCCCTGATGGTTTATATTAATGAGATAAACCGACCCCCCGATTGATTAACAAATCAATTCTTCATATTCATTCAACATAATAAGAATTACAATCCTAATCCCCTATTTATAATAAAAGATCCATACTTAACTTGTTGACTAAGAAAATATAATAAAGGTAACTAATAAATGCTAATAAGGAAACTGATAAGAAGGTTCTTATCAGACTATGATAGTATGATCTTAATTCTCAATCAACTCAGCTTTAGTGCAGTAACATTATGTTGGTTATTTATGGAAACTTATAATATTGTCACTTGATATTCTGTTATTTTTGGATTTTACAGGAAGATTCTTGGCAGTATTTATTACAATTGGAATTTTGGATGTCGATTATGTTGTTAGACTTGTGTACATGTTGGTATCGTAGGTTCTAGATGGCTACAAGTATGTGTACTGTCTGTATTAAGTTAAAATGTTGTGAAGTTGTTAACTCCTTGGCATATTCTTGTTCTTCTGGCAATTGGATATGTAAGTGAGTGGACTTAAGTTATGTTTCAAACAATTGCAGTTTCTATTGTGTTAGGAATATGAAATATGATCAGAAAAACTTTATGATGGTTTCTTACGAGATAAATGCTTTGATTTCCATTTATCTTAACAACTACAAACAGTATAAACAAAAAACCACTAAATTCTGATATATAAAAACGAAGTTCCAGAAATTTAAGGTTTATAAACTTACCAAGTAGATGAGGGATCTTAAAGTCGTCTTCAAACTCTTAATTTTCACCTCCTCTGGTGATCCTATTAGAATTTTATTCGAGTGTTCAAAATCTATCAGCTTAGTGTGAAAGTTTTGTGTGTATTTTTAGCTTAGGGGTTATCTTTTGATGTTGGTAAATGGAGGATGCTTTTGGAAAATGGAGGATGAAGAAGGTGTTCATAGAATGGTTTATTAATAGCGTCTGGAAACGTGTAATTCTTTTAATACTAAAACTTTACGCTTCACAAAGCATACTAGTAAATGTTTAAAGTGAATATTGACACTTACATATTTATCAGAGAGGTCTCGGAGAGGATGGTTAAAGTAGACATTTGCATTGCAGAAGTCTATTCATATTAAAGAGTTGTTCATATTCAGGATAACTAAGAGCATCCAAATTAGTTATTTTAATGTATAAGGTAGATAAAACATATCTATTATGTCGCAAACTAGTCGTATGTCGCAAGAAAAACATATCTATTAAAAAATGTAATTCTTTCTTGATATTGCTTTCGATTTCCTTATAGTCACTGTTTATTATCTCATGTCATCTCAAACGTGGGGGTTTTCGTTCAGAGCTAACTAAGAGTGAGGTTTATCCCTAAGGAGATTTGTTCGGTCTGTCGGAGTTGTAATCTTACTATTAATATGATTGTGACAACTTTTATTGGATACGTACCACCTTGGGGTCATATAAGCTTTTGGGGTGCTACAGTAATTACAAGCACTACTAGAAACTTGACTTTCAGCGACAGATTTTCCGACGAATACAAATCCGTCGCTAATTATGTTAAATTTCCGACC